>JACYXH010000225.1:40000-78347 GCA_026745465.1 Lota lota | reverse complement strand
TTGTTTTGTAGTGTTTGTTATCGTTTTGTATATTAATTGACTTTTAATTGTAGTAATAGGTATATTATGTATTGTATTGTAATACATGTTATAAATGAATCTACAGAGATGTTTTGTATATTATTAGAAGTTATATTCCAATATTATGTATATTGTGTGCGAGCACGAGATCAGACATCATTTGTGCGCACGGGGGCGTCAGTTGTGTGCTGCTTCACTTCACGTGCGCGCTCAATGAATCGTTTCTTCCTCACAGGCTTTATTCTTGCTCTCGCGATCAGAGAACTACTGAGCGCGAGTGCAGTTAGTGTTTACAATAGTGATTTTTGTGCAAGCACGGATGTGTTAGTTGTGCGCGCGAAGTCATTTTTGCTCCAGACTGTACTAAACAGGTGTGGCAACGCGCTAGACTCTTCACTCTTACCGCGAGCAAATCAGTTATAAAAAATACAGCTGTATTTAACTACCGTATTTTCCGCACTATAAGGCGCACCGGATTATAAGGCGCACCTTCAATGAATGGCCTATTTTAGAACTGTTTTCATATATAGGGCGCACCGGATTATAAGGCGCATAGAATAGAAGATACTGCAGTCAAACGTTTGACTGGGTTTGCGTTATGCATCCACTAGATGGAGTTCGTGTGCGGATGGAGAGATTACGTCTTTTCATAAAACGAAAGCACCAAGAAGGACCGCCTCGAAAACATCGATGTTCATGTCCCGTGCTAGCGCTGTTGCCTTAATTCGAATAGTGACTGTAGAGACGCTTCTACTTGCTGCTCTCTGTTCAACAACCCACTGTTCGAGTTTGTCCTCTAACTGTGGCTTTGTTCCCTCGGAAACTCTGTTTAGTCTTTTTTACTTGGCGCAGGTCATCTTCTTGCTTCCTCCACTTCTGTACCATTGATTCATTAATGTTGAATTCTCTCGCTGCTGCTCTATTCCCATATTCTACTGCGTGACCGATAGCCTTGAGCTTGAACTCTGCGTCGTAAGCGTGTCTCTTGAAAGGTGCCATTTTGGGGTCTTTATACACACACAAGTGGTGTGGGACTGTGAGTAAGCACAGTAGCGGTGTTTACTGACTACGGTGCTGCAAGCGGTGCGGCTTTGTAGTTTACCAGTCGTACTGAAACATTTTATTATTATTAAATTGTTTTTATTTGTTTTTCATACTGAAACATTTTGAAAGAGCGCCTTGATCCATATATAAGGCGCTCCGGATTATAAGGCGCACTGTCGTTTTTTTAGAAAATTAAAGGCTTTTAAGTGCGCCTTATAGTGCGGAAAATACGGTATTTAAAACTATTCTTATCAAGTCTTGGGTTTCCTAATTTATTTCATAATAAATTGAGCTTTTAGGAGTTTGTCTCTTCACCCTGGTTACACAATTTTTCAATATTCTTCTGTAGCCTAATCATATTTGTTTATTGGTTTAACATATATTTACTAAATCATTAGATCTATAAATGTTAATTATGTATTGGGTGTGAAATGTTGAAAAGTTATTCTCAATTGTACTTCTATATTGTAGTAGTATGTATATTGTGTTGTGTATTGTTATACATGTTATTAGTGAACGTACACACATATTTTGCATGTTATTATAACTTTTAAATTATATTAGTATGTACTATATTGTGTTGTGTATTGTAATACATGTTATTAGTGAACCTACAGACATGTTTTTGTATGTTATTTTAACTTTTTAATCCTAGTATTAGGTATATTGTATTGTGTGTATTGTAATACATGGTATTAGTACACCTACAGAGATGTTTTGTATGATATTCTAACTTTTATATTCTAGTATTAGGTATATTGAGTTGTGTGTATTGTAATACGTGTTATGAGTGAACCTACAGAGATGTTCTGGAGGCTTTGACCACTGGCAGCAGCCTCAGAAGACCCTCCTCTGAAGCAGAGTATTTCTTCAGGTCAAACACGTCCAGCTCCTCTTCTGATGACAGTAAGATGAAGACCAGAGCTGACCACTGAGCAGGGGAGAGAGATTCTGTGGAGAGACTTCCTGATGTCAGGTACTGTTGGATCTCCTCCACTAGAGAACGGTCATTCAGCTCATTCAGACAGTGGAACAGATTGATGCTTCTCTCTGGAGAGAGACCTTCACCTATCTTCTTCTTGATGTAAGACAATGTTTTCTTATTGGTCTGTAAGCTGCTTCCTGTCTGTCGAAGCAGACCTCGTAGGATAATCTGATTGGTCTCCAGAGAGAGGCCCAGGAGGAAGCGGAGGAACAAGTCAAGGTGTCCGTTCTCACTCTGTAAGGCCTTGTCCACAGCACTCTGGTAGAGGAGGAGTTTATATTTCCTGGAGGTTGGTGGTTCTTCTGAGAGCAGATTGATGCCAGTTTTGATGAAGGACAGAAAGACATAAAGGGCAGCCAGAAACTCCTGGATGCTCAGATGGACAAAGCAGAACACCTTGTCCTGGTACAGCCCACACTCCTCTTTAAAGATCTGGGTGAACACTCCTGAGTACACCGAGGCTGCCTTTATATCGATGCCACACTCTTCCAGGTCTGCCGCATAGAAGATCAGGTTGCCTTTCTCCAGCTGGTTAAAAGCCAGTTTTCCCAGAGAAACAATGATCTTCCTGCTCTCTGAACACCAGCGTGGATCTGTTTCAGCTCTCCCATGATACTTCCTGTCCCCCTGTATGGACTGAACCCTCAGGAAGTGGCTGTACATCTGAGTCACAGTCTTGGGCATCTCTTCTTCTCTCTGAGATGTTTTGAAGCAGTCCTCCAGAACTGTAGCAGTGATCCAACAGAAGACTGGGATGTGACACATGATGTGGAGGCTTCGTGATTTCTTGACATGGGAGATGATTGTGCTGGCCAGTGTCTCCTCTCTGAATCTCTTCCTAAAGTACTCCTCCTTCTGTGGGTCGGTGAACCCTCTCACCTCTGTCACCATGTCAACACACTCAGCAGGGATCTGATTGGCTGCCGCAGGGCGTGTGGTTATCCAGATGCGAGCGGAGGGAAGCAGGTTGCCCCTGATGAGGTTTGTCAGCAGCACGTCCACCGAGGTTGGCTCTGTGACATCAGTCCAGATCTGGTTGTTCTGGAAGTCCAGAGGAAGTCGACACTCATCCAGACCATCCAAGATGAAGACAACTTGGAACCGGTCGTATCTGCAGATTCCTGCTTCTTTGGTCTCAATAAAGAAGTGATGAAGAAGTTCAACCAAGCTAAACTCTTTCCCTTTCAGTAAATTCAGCTCTCTGAAAGTGAAGAGAAATGTGAAGTGTATGTCGTGGTTGGCTTTGCCTTCAGCCCAGTCCAGAGTAAACTTGTGTGTTAAGACGGTTTTACCAATGCCGGCCACTCCAGTTGTCATTATTGTTCTGATTGGTTGATCTTGTCCAGGTAAGGGTTTAAAGATGTCTTCACATTTGATTGGTGTTTCCTCCTTGGCTGGTTTCCTGGAAGCTGTTTCAATCAGTCTGACCTCATGTTCCTTGTTGACCTCTCCACTGCCTCTCTCTGTGATGAAGAGCTCTGTGTAGAAGTCATTCAGACCTGTTGGCTGTCCTGCTTTAGCGATTCCCTCAAACACACACCTGAACTTCTTCTTCAAACAAGACTTGATTTGATGTTGGCACTCGACAGCAACAGGTCCTAAATGAGAAAACAACAGAAGACATCAGTTAGTGGATCAGTGGATACATATCAATATTTCATGTTAAATTAGTAACTTCATGCTATTTTGTGGCTTCATTACTTGTGTTCGGAGAAGCTGGTCGTGACAAGGACTGCATGGTACAGATTCAAAATGTTCAGGATTATTTCGTTATTTCCACAGCAATATGATTGGTCTACTTATAGTAATAAAGATAGTGAATCAATGGAAAGTGACTTGCTATGCTGATATAATAAGATAGTGTTGCATCTCTTCCACTGAGTTATTCTGCAATATATTCTTTAACCTGATAGACACACTCACAACAACCCTATATACTATCTGGATCAAACCATTTATCCTCCAAGAGGAAAGATATTTTTTACATGGAAATTACATGGAAAATACAGAAATGTAGAATTCTACCTGATCTAATTTGGTCTGGAGAAAACAAGTAAGAGTTTCTTACTGCTCTTTTTTCAAAATAAGTGTCTCTTACCACCCCACAGTGTGTCAGCACGTTTCTGCTGGTTCATCACAGACAAATGCATCTGTTTCAGCTCTGTTTGATGCTGCTCTACGGACTGAGCAGTGGTAACCTTTGACCTCTCCTGGTGGAGTCTGGAGAGAACACACACACACACAATTATACATTGAAACAATCACCAACCAAGTGCCCTCCTGCCCCCTGAACCCAACCAGCCAGAACTGGATCACCCCAGAGACTATCACCAGGACTTCCCTCAGCCACACCACCCTGGACTTGTCACTCAACATTGATGGCTCCACTGCCACTCCCTCCACCCAGGTCTGAAATCTCAGCATCGTCCTTGATCCCTCCTCTCATTCACACCATGTCAACCACATCACTAAAACAGCCTTATCCCTCCTCTCATTCACACCATGTCAACCACATCACTAAAACAGCCTTATCCCTCCTCTCATTCACACCATGTCAACCACATCACTAAAACAGCCTTATCCCTCCTCTCATTCACACCATGTCAACCACATCACTAAAACAGCCTTATCCCTCCTCTCATTCACACCCTGTCAACCACATCACTAAAACAGCCTTATCCCTCCTCTCATTCACACCATGTCAACCACATCACTAAAACAGCCTTATCCCTCCTCTCATTCACACCATCTCAACCACATCACTAAAACAGCCTTATCCCTCCTCTCATTCACACCATGTCAACCACATCACTAAAACAGCCTTATCCCTCCTCTCATTCACACCATGTCAACCACATCACTAAAACAACCTTATCCCTCCTCTCATTCACACCATGTCAACCACATCACTAAAACAGCCTTATCCCTCCTCTCATTCACACCATGTCAACCACATCACTAAAACAGCCTTATCCCTCCTCTCATTCACACCATGTCAACCACATCACTAAAACAGCCTTATCCCTCCTCTCATTCACACCATGTCAACCACATCACTAAAACAGCCTTATCCCTCCTCTCATTCACACCCTGTCAACCACCTCACTAAAACAGCCTTATCCCTCCTCTCATTCACACCCTGTCAACCACCTCACTAAAACAGCCTTATCCCTCCTCTCATTCACACCATGTCAACCACATCACTAAAACAACCTTATCCCTCCTCTCATTCACACCATGTCAACCACATCACTAAAACAGCCTTATCCCTCCTCTCATTCACACCATGTCAACCACATCGCTAAAACAGCCTTATCCCTCCTCTCATTCACACCATGTCAACCACATCACTAAAACAGCCTTATCCCTCCTCTCATTCACACCATGTCAACCACATCACTAAAACAGCCTTATCCTTCCTCTCATTCACACCATGTCAACCACATCACTAAAACAGCCTTATCCCTCCTCTCATTCACACCATGTCAACCACATCACTAAAACAGCCTTATCCCTCCTCTCATTCACACCATGTCAACCACATCACTGAACATTTATTTGATAAATCCTCACCTTTTATTAGAAGGCTGGTGATTTCCATCTTTAAATTGAGGAGGATGATGCATAGACCAGTCACTCTTCATGGAGACACAGCTGGATCCAGGGGAGTCTGCTCTCTCTTGCCTCTTTCTAGAATAACAAACACCATCTGGAAGTTACGATTTGTGGATGTTGTTAAATTTGAACATTTATTTGATAAATCCTCACCTTTTATTAGAAGGTTGGTGATTTCCATCTTTAAATTGAGGAGGATGATGCATAGACCAGTCACTCTTGATGGAGACACAGCTGGGTCCAGGGGTGTCTGCTCTCTCCTGCTGCTCTGGGCTTCAACACAACACACACACAGCTTTTACTCAGACTAATGATGGAGTCATGATTTATCACTGCTGAGATCTGAGATGGACAACAGTCACAGACAGTGAGAGATCCTCTTCTTACCTCTTAGCTTTGCTCTGGCGGCCATGTTCCCCAGACAGAGTGGTTTTAGAGGTAAGAACCCTGTTACTCTTCCTCCTTTTCATAGTAGACTGGAGACCTGGACACATTGATAACTTAATTTGCCTTTTGAACTTTGGCTGTTTATTAAGAGAGTAGATCATTGTAACTACATCAAACTAAAGCGTTACAGACGTCATAGACCATCAATATTAACCACACAACATAACCACACTGACCTCACTACAGTACTGATGTGTACAGCAGATGTGAAGATTAAACACCTTGGAGACTGTAACTGTGCTTAAACTAATACAATTTACTTGAAACACTCATCGTAGTACAATTAAAAGTAAAGAATGTTTGAATATATTTCCACTGAACAAAGTCTGAATTCTGTCACTTTACTGAACCACAGATTCCATCTAATTAAACTGGTGAAGTTCAATACATCTATATGGTATCCTCTTTGTAAGTGCTGTCACATAGCTGCTGTGTTCATGATGCATGATTAATACATAATTTATAGTTAATTCATGGTTTATTTGATGTAGTAAATAAATAAATAATTTATTGATGTAAATGTGATGTAACGGGTAAAACGGACGTTAGTCCATTGTTTGTGTTTTTTGTGTTGCGTCCCGGAACTAATGTGCTCTGTTGTTGTTTCCACTGCTACGGAATTAGGTAATGGACTGTGTGCAATGTACCGTGAGCAGATCTTACGGAGCTAATGCAGTCTGAGTTATAATTGTTGATGTCAGAGGCCAATAAAGACAGTTTCAAGGGATTCAATAAGCTCTTTTCAGGACAAGCAGCCAACTAGGTATTTTGTTTAACCTGTAGAACTTTGTTTATATTCGCGTCAAGCGCCATTTGTATTTTCATTTGTTTGGTTACTGTATAATTTATCGACGTATTTACTGTGTTCATTAAAATATATAGTTCTCACGGCGTGACGTGGATGCATCTTAGAAAAAGACGTGCAAGGCAATAAACGCCCGTTTCAAAGAACCAACCTGTGTGTGTTGTCGTGAAGAGAGCTACACTCTTATTATCGTGATATAATAGTTTATTTCAGCATTACGAGGAGGCGCAGGCCAACGAGTCTCTTTCTCTCCCCCTCTGGCTCCAGCTGTGGTTTAAACCATAGGAACAGAGTCTATACCCGCAGGAACCCCCCTGTGAAAGTGGTACAGTCCAGCAACACGTCACTAGGAGGATTTATAAACATCCCCAGTCGCTACGCACAAATATTTAACTTGTGGTTTAAATATAAGGACATTCAAAGGATTTCTGTCATGTCCTTCTTTTTATTTTGAATAGCATCAAGACTAATTAATCACTTGAATATTGAACGCAATGTTCAATTTACCACATGGCTCAGAAAAGCACAATATATTAAACATTAAACTAACGTTGTATTTCTCTATAGTAAAATGTAATTGATAAGCGTTACACGGAACCGTTTCCCAAGATTAAATCATTTAATATACCAATAACCTAAAGATAATATAAACTGTAGTAAACTGTAGGCTTACCTTATCTATTCCGTGATTAACATGTGTTCCCATACAGTATAAAGTTATAAAAGTATAAATGCAAGGGAAGAAAATTTGGTTAAAGTGTTCCTAAATCAAGTAAATCAGGTAAAAGATTAAAAGTGGATCTAGATAAAGAGTTAAGGGCTCCTCACTGAGAAAGACAGAAGTTCAAATGAGGAAGCAGACTTGAACAATGAGGAAGATACAGGACTGTGACGCATTGGGAAGTCCAGACAGCCAATCACAGCCTCGGGTAACTCACAGGAATCGCCTCCTCTCAGCCCACTTGCATCACATTCTTTCTGGGAAATCGAAGGTTTCAGACACACCCACACCCACCCACTCACCCACACACACACACACAAACATGCACACTCACAAACACAGACACACACACACACACACTGCGACGACCATATTAAGAAACACATGAAACAGCATAGAAGCCACCCATTTTAGTGGAGGGATTTAGGGAGATGGAGAGAACAGGGATAGTGCAGGAGAGAATGGTACAAGGGCTGATAACACTATTGTGTAAGAAGGGGAGTAAGTTTGATTTAGGGAATTATAGGCCAATCAGTTTATTGAATGTAGATGAAAAGATTCTGACCAAGGTTTTAGCCACTATAACGAAGAGAGTGATAGGAGAGATAGTGATCTAATCTATTTTTGTCTTGTCCCTATTTTTACTGTAGAATAAGTGGGTGGTGTTGAGGTAGTACTGTTGGGGTCTTCAGCACCAAATCTTAATTTTGCCTAGGGCACCAACATGGCTAGACTACGAGAATGGCGCTATGCACACATATTTAACTTGTGATTTAAATATAAGGACATTCAACGGATTTCTGTCACGTCCTTCTTTTCATTTTGAGTAGCATCAAGACAAACTAATCACTTGAATATTGAACGCAATGTTCAATTGACCACATGGCTCAGAAAAGAACAATATATTAAACATTAAACTAACGTTGTATTTCTCTATAGTAAAATGTAATTGATAAGCGTTACACGGAACCGTTTCCCAAGATTAAATCATTTAATATACCAGTAACCTAAAGACAATATAAACTGCAGTAAACTGTAGGCTTACCTTATCTATTCCGTGATTAAAATGTGTTCCCATACAGTATAAAGTTATAAAAGTATAAATGCAAGGGAAGAAAATGAGGTTAAAGTGTTCCTAAAACAAGTACATCGGGGAAAAGGGATTAAAAGAAAATAAAAAAAGCTAAAGAAAGTTTGAGCTTCAGGGATCCTCACTGCAGACGACAGAGGCTTGGGGAAGCACTGGGAAGTCCAGACAGCCAATCACAGCCTCGGCTACCTCACAGGAACCGCCCCCTCTCTGTGATAGCCAATCGTGGGCTGCAGAATGAGGCAGTCGTTAATGGTCACGTGTTTTCAGGGAAAGTGAAGCCTTCAGACATGCGCACAGACAGAGGCTCGCCCAGACGCAGATCCGCGCAGAACCAGCTGCACAGACAGCGCGCACACACAAACACTTACACACACACACACACACACACACACACACACACACACACACACACACACACACACACACACACACGTACACACACACACACACACACACACACACACACACACACACACACACACACACACACAGCTGCTTCCTCTACTTCCTACTCTGACTGAATCCGCTGTCTGCTGATCTCATAGCTCTGCTGCTCGTGTGTGCACTGTGCGCGTGCACGCCGGGGCGCGTTCCTGCAGCGAGCGTAGCGGCAATAAACAGATCTGTTCTCTCTTCTTCTTTTGTTGAATGTTGGATCAGGGCTGGAGCTTCATTCTTTATTATTCGTTGGTTCCTATAACTATATAAGCCTAATTATAAAGGGTAATGAAGGTTTAATAGAAGAGTTCTCAACAGCTTTATTCTTTATTATTCGTTGGTTCCTATAACTATATAAGCCTAATTATAAATGGTAATGAAGGTTTAATAGAAGAGTTCTCAACAGCTTTATTCTTTATTATTCGTTGGTTCCTATAACTATATAAGCCTAATTATAAAGGGTAATGAAGGTTTAATAGAAGAGTTCTCAACAGCTTTATTCTTTATTATTCGTTGGTTCCTATAACTATATAAGCCTAATTATAAAGGGTAATGAATGTTTAATAGAAGAGTTCTCAACAGCTTTATTCTTTATTATTCGTTGGTTCCTATAACTATATAATAAGCCTAATTATAAAGGGTAATGAAGGTTTAATAGAAGAGTTCTCAACAGCTTTCTTCTTTATTATTCTTTGGTTCCTATAACTATATAAGCCTAATTATAAAGGGTAATGAAGGTTTAACAGAAGAGTTCTCAACAGCTTTATTCTTTATTATTCGTTAGTTCCTATAATTATATAAGCCTAATTATTATATACACCTAATTATAAAGGGTAATGAAGGTTTAATAGAAGAGTTCTCAACAGTACAGCTGCATTTAAAAAACAGACATACTCTATGTATTCTGTATTTTTTATATAGTATCAGGGGACTTATTTCAAAATGCTATATTTATTTATTTATTTATTTACTGCCTCATTTATTTATTTCAGGGGAGTTTTATTTCAAAATGCCACATTTATTTATTTAATGCCACATTTATTTCATAATGCCAAATTTATTTATTAAATGCCACATTTATTCATTCAATGCCACATTTATTTATTGAATGCCACATTTATATAATGAATGCCACATTTATTCAGTTCATAATGCCACATTTATTTATTTAATGCCTTAATTATTTATTTAATGCCACGTTTATTTATTTAATGCCACATTTATTTCATAATGCCACATTTATTTATTAAATGCCACGTTTGTTTATTTAATGCCACATTTATGTCATAATGCCACATTTCCATCTGGTATATTAAAATGAGTGGGCGTGGTTATCTCAGACCAAAGCAACCTTCCTGAATCACTGAATATATACAGAGGTTAAAGTGTTCCTAAAACAAGTAAATCAGGTAAAATACATTAAAAGTGGATTTAGAGAAAGATTGAGGTAAGGGCTCCTCACTGAGAAAGACTGAAGTTCAAATGAGGAAGTAGACTTGACCACTGAGCAAGCTGACAGTACTTTCTTGCCTGGGAGACCTCACAGGAACCGCACCCTCTCTGTGATAGCCAGATAGGGGCTGTGGTATGTGGTTGTTGGGTCGGTTCCAGTATGACTCACATCCTAGGAAGGAAGAAATGTTGTCGGAATAGCATGAGTTTTCAGGGCAAGCGAAGGCTCCACACACACACACACACACACACACACACACACACACACACACACACACACACACACACACACACATACACACACACACACACACACACACACACACACACACACATAAATATACACAGTGGTGTAGTGGTGCCTGGATTAGTGGGTATACTCTTCATTTTTTAAGCAGCCAGTCCAGCAAAGGAGAAGCACCCTGTGTTATAAACACTGACATGTAAGACTACTCTTGCATATTTAGTTCACCTAAAAATGGGCCTGTAGTATGTTCACATTGTCACTTAACTATTCCCTCACCTTGTAAGTAGTCTATAGGCCAGTAGTTTATTTTGTCAACTGTCTCTTGCAACAGATAGCGTAGGCCAGAGTGTGGCACCATTATAAAATTAACTTTTGTCAAGGGGCAGTTTGCAAATGTTACTGGTCCTACACAGGCCTAATGCACGAATAGAAGATTTATTAAAGATGAGACAAACATGGTGTTTCAGTCAGATTTGTTTCAAATATCATCATCATTCAAAAAATTCAACAACGTATTCAAAACAATATGTTAAAAAATAACAGTATTTAGTTAACAATGAACACAAATATGTAAATTGTACAACATATTCATGAAAAGCACAATGATACACTCTCTGGGTTGATATTACGGACACCATTGGAAAACAGCGGTTTGAGCTGCTTTATGTCAAGCTGCAGCTCTATCAGACTAGAGCACACGAGAAGGCTCTAAAATGATTTAATAGCCAACGTAACTGTACGGTCCAATATGGAAAGATAAACACTACATTCATTCAGTCATTCATACTGAATAGAATAGTCAGTCTGAATCAGGTTTAGTTTTTTATCATGTGACCCCAGAGGGGCTCCGTATATTTCGGTCACTGTTTACGTGAAGATAACCTCTTTATTTTTTATTTATTTTTTGAGAACATTTGCATTTATTCACATGCGTTTGGATTAGCTACTCATGTGCTGGACTACATGGCTATTGCAGGACACTACTGAATGATGCGCATCAGAGGGGATTTTAGTGTTTAGGGTATGACTATCCCTGCACTACACCACTGGTTATAGGAACAAACAAATAATAAAGAATAAAGCTGTTGAGAACTCTTCTATTAAACCTTCATTACCCTTTATAATTAGGCTTATATAGTTATAGGAACCAACGAATAATAAAGAATAAAGCTGTTGAGAACTCTTCTATTAAACCTTCATTACCCTTTATAATTAGGCTTATATAGTTATAGGAACCAACGAATAATAAAGAATAAAGCTGTTGAGAAGCTCTTCTATTAAACCTTCATTACCCTTTATAACTAGGCTTATATAGTTATAGGAACCAACGAATAATAAAGAATAAAGCTGTTGAGAACTCTTATATTAAACCCTCATTACCCTTTATAATTAGGCTTATATAGTTATAGGAACCAATGAATAATAAAGAATAAAGCTGTTGAGAACTCTTCTATTAAACCTTCATTACCCTTTATAATTAGGCTTATATAGTTATAGGAACCAACGAATAATAAAGAATAAAGCTGTTGAGAACTCTTCTATTAAACCTTCATTACCCTTTATAATTAGGCTTATATAGTTATAGGAACCAACGAATAATAAAGAATAAAGCTGTTGAGAACTCTTCTATTAAACCTTCATTACCCTTTATAATTAGGCTTATATAGTTATAGGAACCAACGAATAATAAAGAATAAAGCTGTTGAGAACTCTTCTATTAAACCTTCATTACCCTTTATAATTAGGCTTACATAGTTATAGGAACCAACGAATAATAAAGAATCTGCGCGCGTCGGTGTGTGTGTGGCTGTCTGCGCACGTCGGTGTGTGTGGCTGTGTGCGCGCGTCCGTATGAGTGTTTGTGCGCATGTCTGAAGGCTTGGCTTTTCCTGAAAACACGTGACCATTGACGAAAGCCTCAAACGGTGCAGCCCCCGATTGGCTATCACAGAGAGGGGGCGGTTCCTGTGAGGTAGCCGAGGCTGTGATTGGCTGTCTGGACTTCCTGTGCTTCCCCAAACTTCAGTCTTCCGCAGTGAGGATCCCTGAAGCTCAAACTTTCTCTAGATCCACTTTTAATCTCTTTTACCTGATTTACTTGATTTAGGAACACTTTAACCTCCTTTTATTCCCTTACATTTATACTTTTATAACTTTATACTGTATGGGAACACATTTGAATCACGGAATAGATAAGGTAAGCCTACAGTTTACTACAGTTTATATTGTCTTTAGGTTATTGGTATATTAAATGATTTAATCTTGGGAAACGGTTCCGTGTAACGCTTATCAATTACATTTTACTATAGAGAAATACAACGTTAGTTAAATGTTTAATATATTGTTCTTTTCTGAGCCATGTGGTAAATTAAACATTGCGTTCAATATTTAAGTGATTAATTTGTCTTGATGCTACTCAAAATGAAAAGAAGGACGTGACAGAAGTCCTTTAAATGTCCTTATATTTAAATTTATTCATCCAGCCCGATCCAACATTCAACAAAAGAAGAAGAGAGAACGTGTGTGTGTGTGTGTGTGTGTGTGTGTGTGTGTGTGTGTGTGTGTGTGTGTGTGTGTGTGTGTGTGTGTGTGTGTGTGTGTGTGTGTGTGTGTGTGTGTGTGTGTGTGTGTGTGTGTGTGTGTGTGTGTTACGTGGTAGGGGCAAGGAGGGAACTGGGATTGGGCCTAAGTCTCTTGACCTCAGGGTTCAGAGGATAGCCTAGCATCATAGAGCCAGAGTCTAGGGTCATGGGGTCAAGGTCCCTCTGTCATGGGGGAGGTTGTTAGAGTCATCCAACATTAGCTCACATCCAACAGTTCACCTCCCTGCTCAAGCTTTGACACACTCTGTGTTTTAAGATGCCTCGACCAAATGCAAATATATAAATGTATTTACCTGTCTCTCTCTCTCTCTCCCCCCCCCCCCCCCCCCATTCTGTAGCATGCATGCATCTGGGTGGCGTAGTCCAGAGCGCTGTGGGTTGTCCGTTTGGGAGAACATGTGTTAAGGGCTGCCAAGAGTCAAAATGATGTCATGTCAATCATAATGTCAATCAAAGCATCAAACCTTATCAATGCCAGTCACTCACTGCATCAGAGAGAGCTGTTTGTTATCGTCTCTGGAGCCGTTGGTTCAATTCCTGCAGGAAAGTTTGTATATGGAAATGTTATTTGAGATATGTAATGATGTCATGGTGATGTCAATTAAAACCTCAGGACATGTCTCACCAGACATCCGGGTGGTGCGGTCCATAGAGCTGTTCATTTGGAGTTCAGGGGACATGGGTTCATGTCTCGCCAAACATGCCGTCAATGGAAACAGAATATCATTTTAGAAACAATGTCATGTGAATAGTTATATAAATTATTAAGTGAGAGCAGCTAATAGTCAATGACTCAGTGGTTCAGTTGTGAGAGCAGTTCTTTATCTTTTCTGGAAAGATGGGTTTAAGTCCCTCCAACCACACACTCATCTGAAACTTAATTACATTTTACAAGTAATGTCAGATATGAACTTCAACCATATCCTAGCAAGTCTCTCAGTGGCGCAGGGGATAGAGCTGTTGTATATCAGTTCTGGAGACCTGGGTTCAAATCCAGCCCATGACAATCTCCTCTGAATGCTTATGGAATTTTGAAACAACGTCATTATAAGTAATGTCAAATGTAAACTTCGACCAAAGCATAGCAAGTGTCTCAGTGGCGCAACGGATAGAGCTGTTGTATATCAGTTCTGGAGACCTGGGTTCAAATCCACCCAATGACAATCTCCTCTGAATGCATTATACATTATGTGACATTATATGTAATGTCATATATAAACTTCGACCAGTTCATAGCAAGTGTCTCAGTGGCGCAAGGGATAGAGCTGTTGGATATCAGTTCTGGAGACCTGGGTTCAAATCCACCCAATGTCGTTCTTCTCTGAATGCTAAATAAATTGTAAAAATGTTGAAATATGTTTAAATTTACATACATTATCGTTAAATCTAAAGTCAAACTTTTACCAAAACCGGGTGCCTCCAGGTGATTTAGCTGTTCTGTATCTGTTCTGGGGACTTGTGCTCAATTCCTGCCATGGGCAGTTCGTGGGAACAACTATCTAGTGAAGGGATCCATTCTCTCACACATTCATTTCGAATGACTGTCTGGGAGAATGAATGGCTGTGAATGAGTGCACTCATTCACAGCCATTCACTCTCCCAGACAGTCATTCCCACTCGCCCATTCATTCCGAATGACTGTCTGGGTGAATGGATTACTGTGAATTAAGTCATTCACCGCAATCCATCCTCACAGACGGCCATTCGCACTCATCCATTCACCATACAGCCATTCTCACAAGCATGCACACAGCAGGAATCGAACCCGTGTCTCCAGAACAGATACTTGACAGCTTTATCACCTGCGCCACAGAGGCACCAACTAGATTTGGTGAGAAGTTATAATTGACTTTACAATTCACATGACATTGTTTGTTTTAAAATGTTTTGATTCAAGGGAGAGTGTCTTTGGTGGGAGTTGAACCCCTGTCTCCAGAACAGATCACTAACCGCTCTATCCACTGCGCCACTGAGACACTGTGTGTGTTCCAGTCAGAGTTTATAATTGACTTTACAATTCACATGACATTGTTAAAAAAAAAAAGACTAGCAGGCAAACACTTTTGGGGAAAACATTTGGTGAAATTTGTGCGAGTGGCGATTTGTATTTTTGTATTTAAAGTTGAGCACAACAAATGACTTGCGTGCCATATTTTCACTAGCTCATGGGGTCCATCGATTGGCACAAATTGCTGTGAGGTGCGTGCGTAACATCTGCTTGGCACATCTAAAAGACCATGACCAGGCCAGCCACGGTGAGGTCACGGTCTAACCAGGTGTTCCAGATGCCGTAGCACTCCACCCCCACCTGGAGACATCCCTGGGAGGTCTTCTTAGAGCGCGGCTTCACCTGGAGGAGGGAGGGAGAGAGACAGACAGACAGAGAAAGAGAGAGAAAGACAGACAGACAGACAGACAGAGACAGATGAGATTGTGAAGCATGATCCTGGACCATCAAAGATTATTCCACCCAAGTTTGAATGAAAATATAACATGAACAACTTTTCAGTTGAAACAATGATTCAACCGGCACTATTTAACTTTTCTACTGCAGCCATTTACTCCATCAAATAATATGTGAACTAGAAAGTTGATCAAGAATAAAGTGGATATAAAGGAAATCTTTTTCAGCCATTTCTTCATTGGGCAGTGACAGCAGCAGACACTCATTTTCTAAGTTTTAATGGGAACTGTGGCAGAGGACTCTGATGAGCTTTATCTTTCAGTGTACTCCAAAATGAATGCATTGCATCGCATAGTACTTGCACATGGAGGTAAGCAAACATGAAGACCGAGGTCTAGCAGAGTCTTACCGTGGTATGGGGAGACCCCTTTGTTGACAACCTGCAGGAAGTCTTTGGCAGCTTTCTGCACAGCGTCCTTGGAAGTCATGATCAGGGACTAGACAAGGAGGACGGGGAAAAGCACAGGTTGGTATTTTAAAAAGGTCGGCTACTGGCCACTTACCCTGCAATTAAAAAGCATGAATCCTAAATCCTAACTAAAGAAGCGCCCGTTAGTTCCAGTAGCTAATGCGTTAGCTTATGGAGCTACAATGCACAACAGACGAATCAACCAGATCTCAGTACCAAAGTGACGGCGCTTTACTGTGCATGAGGAACAAATCCAGACATCAAGGTCCAAAAAACAAGCGTGCTGTTTTATGGCTCTTACCTGCATTAAATGGACTTTGAAAGTAGGGCGAGAAGAGAGCTTCTGTCTCAGCACCAGTGACAGCGTGAGCCAATCAGCTGTCAGAACAGCGTGAGCCAATCAGCTGTCAGGACTCAGAAGAAGAAGTGATGAAATCTTAATCACACTGCCCTCTATCGGGTTGGAAGTGCAACTGATAAGGAACAAGAAATAATATATATCAACTAGAAAAATAATTATGACAATAGGTATCCACAGATACACTGAATACCTAATAATAATAATAAAAATATTAATAACGTTTCTTCCATATTTAGGAGACAAAGACGGCACTATGTGCTTTGATTTGTTTAACACATATCTTGAATTGTAGTCAAGCAAAATAATGTCACTCATACATCCCCTCATTTGTGAACATTTGAATGCCTTTCTAAAAGAAAATGTGCTCTATTAATTTCTTTAACTTTGTTTCAGCTTACTGGAGGATAGTCAAGGTAACTGGCATTGTTTCTCAATGTCTGCCTGTCGAATAAGGGTTGCTATGAAAACCTGCCACAGCAACTAATTACTAAATTGACCCATTACCATGGTAAAGAAGCCATTAAGTAACTTCATTCATTGTAAAAAATGGTTTGCAGAAAACGTCCCCGCTTTATTTAAAAGCTTTAAATAACTTCTAAACGTAAAGCTTTCCCCACGTTGGGTTCTGCGGTAGGAGTCAATAGGTTGTCGTTACCTAGTTCCGCCACCAGAGGGCAGAGCTTGTGACGAAGTTGTCTTTAGCTGTTTCCACCACAAGGGAGAAGAAGTGGCGAGGTGCCCCAAAGGATCCTGGGAGGGTTGGGGTTATTGCCGGTTGGACTCATAGCGCCTTCCTGGCTCCGTTTTACCACTGACATTATGTGGAAGATTTATAAACAATGAATGGAGAAATGACCTCGGTGAGTTGGGTGGAGTCGTATATCACTCTGGCTGTTTAAATGTTATATATTTATCCGTTTGGAAGGTGCTACAACCATCCTACATTTGTCAAACCCTGCCCCCGAAAAAGGTACTACACAAATAGAGGGCGCAACATAAACTTATTAGTCATATTAAATACACCCCCCCCCCCCCCCCCCCCCTTTATTCCAGTCATTCTGGGCTCCTGTTCATGGTGTTTATCTTGTGATGACCTCTGACCTACACATTTTAAATCACTTGGTGTTGGGCTAGAGCCACAAGATTGATATTATTACATGTGGTGGAGGCCTCCTTTCCTGTAAGCACAAATTCACCAACCTGTACCGAAAGCAACACCTGTGTGTTCAGGGTGATGAATACATTACAGATAATGTGTACATATATCACTTGATGGGATATTTGTTCTTATTAGTTTTAATAACTGTATACATAACAGACTATACTCTCTAAACTAAACCCTACAACTACGCTGGTCTCTAAATGAAACCGTAACACTAAAAACACAACATAGATACTAAAGTCGTGCATTTAAAACAGACTCCAGGTTTCTAGCTTACTCCTAAAAGACACAATACATTGTTCATATTGCAGACGCCATTTTACGTAGTACATTTTATGTGGTACATTCTATCGCCCAGTTAGGATCAGTATTATTCGAATGCACGATCGTTCTAGAAGCTTCCAAATGGATAAATATTACATTTGAATACCCAGAGTCATATAACACCCCCCCCCCCCCCCCCCCCTTATTCAAAAGTCATTCTGTGCTCCTGTTTATTAATTGATCTTGTGATGACCTCTGACCTACCCATTTAACTCACTTGGTGTTGGGCTAGAGCCACAACATTCATAATGTTACACGTGGTGGAGGCCTCCTTTCCTGTAAGCACAAATTCAGCAACATGCACCAAAGTAACACCTGTGTGTTCAGGGTGATACATGTACACATTATCTGTAATGTATTCATCACTTGTTGTGATTAGTTTGATGAAATATAACCCAGCATAGATACATGTCTACATAAGCTGACTCTAAACTAAACCCTACAACTACACTCGTCTCTAAACTAATCAATAAAAACACTCTTCATTCATGACAGATCGTCCCTTCTGGTCCGTGGGGTCCGATGTGGGAACACACACACACACACACATAAAGTACATAAATCACTTGCTGGGTTAATATTTCTTCTGGTTAGTTTTACTAACTAACACACAACATAGATCCATGTCTACATAACATAGATGACTCTACAACTACACTAAAACACACTGATTATTTATGATGTCCTTGATGTCCTTCGTGGGCGAGGGACTCGTCCTCTTACACGGTGAGCGTGGCGGGGGCCGGAGGTGGTGCATCGAGACGTCGTCCGGCTCCTGGGCCCTGGGGTCCGGACGCTCCGGGTGTCACCGGTAGGTCTGCGTGAGCCGGTCTGTGGAACACAACAATATTGTTAACATCTTGAATGGTATGGGAGAAATGTAGAATTCTTCTCAAATAAGTGTGGAGAAAAAACAAAGTATCATGGTACCACTCTTGATACTAAGAGGTGAATGTGTGTGTCTGCTATGTTGTATGTATACAGCTAGTATATTTCCATACATAGTATCAGACAAGGGCCAAGAGGACAATAAGGGAGCAGTGGATTTCAACATAGGATGAGGTAGTGACGTATGGATGTGCAGAATGGAGCATATAGGCCAAAGTCTGGGGAGAGGCCAGTTAGTTCTTTTACAAACTAACTCAGCTTTTGTTGTTACTCGTTCCAAGTGACAATAAAGTCTTCTGTACCGCTCTTATTTTGTTAAAGTGCTTATCCACCACAATGGCACTAATAAATGACAGTTGAATGGCTGTAATCCATTATTCAATGACATCTTACTCAGCGAGGGGACGTGGGCCACAAACCAAGGAGGGTCCTGGTGGTCCTGCCTCACAGTGGGGGGGCTGGTCTTTGGCAGGCTGGCCTCTTGGCAGAGGAGGAGGAGGCTGCACAGGATGGGGACCTTGAGGCACGGGGAGGGCTGGGAACACACACACACAGCTGTAGTAGAACAATACACACACAGCTGTAGTAGAACAATACACACACACAGCTGTAGCAGAACAATACACACACACAGCTGTAGCAGAACAATACACACACACAGCTGTAGCAGAACAATACACACACACAGCTGTAGCAGAACAATACACACACACAGACACCACACTCATTTGAATTCAGTAATAAATGAATGAACCATAACGAATGATTGACTGACATTAATTACTGATAGACTACGTATTCATTCAGTCACTTTTATTCACGCTAAACTCCACTGACGTCAGAAACATTTACCAAGTGTTATAAAGAGTCACTTATTAATTACAAGATTAAAAGGACATGCAGCAGCTTTAGCAGACTACTAGTCTATCACCTTGTTATTGCATAGCCATCTGAATATTATCATTGGACTTCACTAAGGAATGTATTAATGCACCGGAACCAATGATTGACTGAATGAATACGTAGTCTATTAATAATTAATATCCGTCAGTTGTATTCACCCTAATCTCCACTGATGTCCCAAACGGTTATCAAGTGTTACAAAGAGTCATTTGGTTTTTATTAGATTTTCAGCTTACAAAACAGCACAATGGGATTTGGTAAATGTGTGGGGGTGAGGGATTTCTACTCTCAGCCCTGTAAGTATCCCTTTATGTATCTTTTGAGCAGAGACCCAATCCCTACCCACTATTAAGACATTTGGCTTAAGACGCTTTTACATTTACAAAAGCCTCATTAGCGACACTAAATCACCAATCAGTGTGGGTTGTACCATGTGACCCCATCCTGCCCTGTACGAGGACCACCAGTACCACATTCAGCTCTCTCTCCTCAGTGGTTTTCCCTTTAGAGTCGGGTGTCACTCGCCCCACAAGGACGTCCTTCACCAGGCAGGTCCTCCAGCACGGCTCTGCCATCAGCTTCCCTCTGCCACGCCTTCCTGGTGGTAACAAACAGTGCTAGTTGGGACTCAATGTCCGCTCACAACCGGGGAGGTAAAGGTGAGGGTAGAGGGGAGTTTAAGATTAAGGTAGAGGAGGTTACGGTTAGGGTAGATGGGAGGGGGGAGGGGAGGTTAAGGTAGAGGGGGGAAGGGGTGAGAGGGGAGGTTAAGGTGAGGGTGGGGGGAAAGGAGAGGTTAGGTTTTTATGTTATATTTCAGTTTTTGTTGGTCAGTCCGACCCTGGGTGCACTGGCACACCATCTCCCCGTCCCTTTCTTTCATCCTTTTCATTTTTGCATGTTTTCAGATTTGTTCATTTTTGTTTCTTTTCTTTGCAGGGATAAAAGGATAAAAAGGAGAAGGAGAAGAGGAGCTGCAGCTGGAGTCTGAGGAAGGAGCGGAACCAAGGTAAGTTTGCATTTGTTATTCTATAACTTTTTGGATTTTTTCCATTTTTCATTTTCCCAGGAGGAGCCAAGAGAGAGCAGGCCAGCGCCGGTATTAGCGGGGGTCCAGGGGGATGTGGGGGCCCCCCAGCATGGCTGTCGGGTAAGTAAAAACACACTTCTAATAAATGAATATAAAATGGAGTAAGGCACAGGGAGGAGAAAGGATAAAAAGTGAGCAACCCCTATTTATAGTCCCGCTGGGGGGATCTTTGTGAAAAGAGGTCCCTAATTCACCCGCCCACATACACACACACACTCACTCATGCATATATGTATATATACATATACATACACCCACACATACACAAACATATACATATATATGTATATATATACACATACACACACATATATACACATACATACATACATATGCATACATATATACATATAAACCCACACACACACATCCATAATAATGATAATAATATTAACAGTAATGAATAATCATAAATTGTAAAGGAGCACACTGCAAATGTAAAGAGCTCATAGATACAAATGCAGGCACAACTTTGATAAAACTCTGCACACCTCTATAAATAATACATGCTGATCACACATAAATAGTATATGGAAAAAGGCATAGTTATGAACACACACACACACACAAAAAAGGGGAAAGTAAAAAATAAGTGCTTGGTAAAATAATGATGAGAAGCATCAATATTAGAAAACCCATTAAAGATAAATAAGTGCAGGGTGATAAAATTGGAATAAGAAAATGGATAAAAAATCATTAAAGAATATAAGTAATAAATATATAAATCCATGAATAATAAATAAATGAATGAATAAACACAAATGTATAAAATAGAGAATGTCTTGAAAACCATGTAACCATTCAGATTCATACAATCATCCCAGAATTAAAAGCTCCAGCGGACTAAAATAAGATAAATGAATGACAATAAAAGAGGTCCAAAGCCTCAATAAAACCGTGTGCCCATGGAATATGGGTAAGTGCTATAAACATGAGAAATGCATGCAACATCATATATACATATTTGGCCCGACGCCATGCAGGGAACCCCCAAAGGAGGCGACCCAGGACGTCCCAGCGCCCAGGGCCCCGCCCCAGCGTGGCCCCTACTCCCTCATGTTAAGGCCCAAGGGGGTAAGTGTTTTTCATTTTTTGATCCATCTGTGTTCCGCTGCCTTCCTCTGTCTGTCCGACCAGCACGCCTTCATCTCCAGCCCAGTGATGAGTAGTGAGGTGACCGCATGTTGTTGGAAGTGTTGTACGAGGTGAGTGTTGAGTGTGCCTATGTGTATTGTGTAGAAATGTTGTTTGAGTCTAACTAATATGGTGGGTTTGGTTTCTCCAATGTATATATTATGGCAATCTGAGCAGGTGATGGCATATATTATGTTTTTATTGTGTATGGTGATGTTTTGCGGGATAGGGCTGGAGGTGGAGGCGTGCCGGTTCAGGATGACCGCCAGCTGCCTAAAGTGGCCTTGGTGTGGAGAGGGGGCGCTTCTGATTTCCGTGGAGAAGGATATCCTGCAGGATAGGGTTCTTACGGTAGGCCGATATTATTTTGTGGTTTTGGAGTGTGTGATTGTTGTGTTGTGCGCGAGTGAAAGCGTGTTTCAGTTTGGAGTGTATGTGTAAGATGTTTTGTGTGAATGTGCTGATGAGTGGTATGATTTGTGTGTGTGACTGGGGTCCCCGATCAACTCCTCTCCTGATGTCAGGGGTCCCCTCAGGAAACCTGTTGGGGAAGATAACCTGACTCAGGGAACCAGGCCCTCCTAGTGGAAGCCCCGCCTCCACCGGCCCGTGGTGGGGGACGGACGCTGTGTCCGCCCCCCCAGTGTGGGAGGGGGGCCGGTTAAGGTGAGGCGTAGAGGAGGGAAGGTGGTTATGGTTAGGGTTAGGGAGATGGAGGGGGTCCCTAGCAGAGGCCCCAGGTGGGTTAATGGGAGACGCAGTAGGTGACCGAGAGCTGGCTAGAATGTACCGCTGTGGATGAAAGATGGTTATGGTGAGACGTAGTGGGTGGTGAGTGGTTGGGATGAGGCGCACGGGGGGGCGGGGGGTTAGGATTAGGGTGGGGGGAGGCGGCGGGTGATTGGCCCCCACTAGCAGAGTCGTGAGACCCCGGTGGTGTGGGGTCCCCTATGGAGGCGTGAGGCACCAGTTCTGCCAGTGTGCTGGACTTGATGGACCACAGAAAGCGCCTTGTGTACCCCCTGGCCCTCAGGACCCGGAAGAGGGTCCTGATGGCCCCGTGCATGTCCGTCTCCTCTGTGCAGAGTCTGTGAAACCGTATGATTTGGGATTTAATTATACCCGCCAATGTGTGCTTGGGGTGGAAACTACTTTTGTGTAGGAGTGCGTGTGTGTCCGTGGGTTTGAAATATACTTTTGTGTAAAGGACTGTGTGTGGTGCATTTATGTGTGGGAAGAATACGGTTGTGTCCAGAAAGTCTATGTGTTGTGCGTGTTGTGTGTACTTAACCTTAATTGTGGGATGGTGTGTATTCAGTATGTGTATGAATTGCAGGAAGTGATCTAAACTATGCGGCCAGACCCTGAAGATGTCGTCCAGGAAGCGACAGTACACCTGTGGCAGCAATGGGCATTTCTTTAGAGCAGTATGCTCAAAGTCCGCCATGTAGATGTTGGCATAGCTGGGTGCAAACTTTTTGCCCATTGCTGTGCCGTGCGTCTGGAGGTAATGCTTGTCATTAAAGACAAAGTCATTCCTGCGCAGGCTGATGGTGAGTAATTCTAACAGGTGACTGTCGGGCCTGTCGGGATCTGGGTGACGCAGGCCAGAATCTATGTCCATGTTGGTGTACAGTGAATCTATATCAATGGTGAATAAAAAGGCATGTGTGGAAACCCGTGTCCTGTTTATTGTCTGGATGAAATGATATGTGTCCTTGATGGAACTGGGGTGTCTGCGGGAGAGGGGACTGAGGTAGTGTTTGATGAACTCAGCTGCTGGGGAGGACTCTACCACAGTGGGAGATGATGGGACGTCCCGGCGGCACCAAGAAAGGGACCGTCCAGGACTCGGGCGCCTTGTGGGTTTTGGGCAGGAGGTAGAACAGGCGTTCACGTGGTGTGTCTGGGCCGTCTAAGTAGATTTTCTGTCTATGTGAAATGTATTTAAGTCTATGTAGATCAGTAAATATGCTGTGAATTTGCTGTTGTGTAGCCAATTGGAGCGATTCCTGTATGGGTCTGTAATGTAATGTGTTGGCTAACTGTGTGTGTGCTTCTAAGAGATATTGTTGTGTATCTAAGATGACTATTTTGGAGCCTTTGTCGGCGGGTTTAATAACTATGTGTTTGTATTTACCCAGGTGTCTCAGTGCTGTATGTTCTTGTTTAGTAATGTTGGGTGTATCTAAGGTGTTGGTTGAGTGGTTATGTAGGGCTATGTGTTTGTATTTACCCAGGTGTCTCAGTGCTGTATGTTCTTGTTTAGTAATGTTGGGTGTATCTAAGGTGTTGGTTGAGTGGTTATGTAGGGCTATGTGTTTGTATTTACCCAGGTGTCTCAGTGCTGTATGTTCTTGTTTAGTAATGTTGGGTGTATCTAAGGTGTTGGTTGAGTGGTTATGTAGGGCTATGTGTTTGTATTTACCCAGGTGTCTCAGTGCTGTATGTTCTTGTTTAGTAATGTTGGGTGTATCTAAGGTGTTGGTTGAGTGGTTATGTAGGGCTATGTGTTTGTATTTACCCAGGTGTCTCAGTGCTGTATGTTCTTGTTTAGTAATGTTGGGTGTATCTAAGGTGTTGGTTGAGTGGTTATGTAGGGCTATGTGTTTGTATTTACCCAGGTGTCTCAGTGCTGTATGTTCTTGTTTAGTAATGTTGGGTGTATCTAAGGTGTTGGTTGAGTGGTTATGTAGGGCTATGTGTTTGTATTTACCCAGGTGTCTCAGTGCTGTATGTTCTTGTTTAGTAATGTTGGGTGTATCTAAGGTGTTGGTTGAGTGGTTATGTAGGGCTATGTGTTTGTATTTACCCAGGTGTCTCAGTGCTGTATGTTCTTGTTTAGTAATGTTGGGTGTATCTAAGGTGTTGGTTGAGTGGTTATGTAGGGCTATGTGTTTATTGTTATGGAGGAGTGTGGTGAGGTTTTCCGACAAGGCGCCCGCCGGTGGTTCCCAGCCAGACGGCCCCTGAAAAGGTGGAATGGGTCCACCGGGACAGTGGTGGAAAAATTCAATAAGTTTGAGGGACCGGTTGTATTTGTAAAGACCCCCCAGGTCTCAGAGACCTGGGGGGTGGGAATAAAACTAAGGCCCCTCTCCAGCAGCTGAGCTTCGGTGTGGGTGAGGTGGAACAGGGTGGATAGGTTGAGGATGTTTGAATCTTGGTGAAGGGGGTGTCCCTGCTGGGACTTAGCCCCCTTATCTATTTTAACTGTGCTAACCAGTTGTCTAATGTGTCTGTTGCAGTTTGTGGTGTCCAGTGTATATTGTCGGTCTGGGTGTGAAATGAGTGGTGGTGAATTTCAAATAATGTGTTGTATTTTAAAGTGATGTATGCATTAAAGTGTTTGAGTGTATCCTGGTGTGATGTGAATAATTGATGATGGGGACATAGATTGTGGCCCGCGGGTATGTTTCTGTGGCTCTACAGTGAAGTGCCTGAAGCTGGCCCACTGCCGTCTCGCGCCCCTGCCCCATGTTGTTGATGCCCAGAGAGAGCACCACAATCTTAGTGTCCAGGTTAATGGGGCTTTTTTGGAGGATCTGTGCAATATGGAAGCAGTTGGCACCGGGATAACTGTCGATTTGGACGTCTATGTGTGTGTGGGGAGGGATCCGACTCAGGTTTGAGTCACCGATGATCACTACGGGTTTGATGGAATCAATAGTCCAATCCCTGACTTTATACCTCGTAGGATCGTGTCTGTTGATGTTGAATGTCGTCTTATTCGGTCGAGGCTTGGGGTCGGTGGTTACACTCGGCCGTCTGCGCTCGGGAGTGAGGGTGCGGGGACTTAAAGTGGCCGAATTAAGAGCGTGGTGGAGTCTCTGCTGTATAATGTGTTGTGAAGGTGTGCTAACGGACTGGCTGGCCAGTGGAGGAGACCTGTTGTTAGAGGTGGCTTCAGATTGGGATTGCTGTGTGGGACATTTCCCTTTGCTTTGACCCATCATCACCTTAGCCACCTGCTTGGGTCTCTCCGCTGTACCTACACCAGTCCGGGTCTGTGGTGGGGCCCGCTGCTTGGATGAGCCTGCAGGACGGGAAACAGAGTGAGTTTGGGGTGGACTGGTGTCTGTGTCTATAGCTTCTATTGAGGAGGAAACTGAAGAGACTATGTGGCTGAGTTGATGTACTTTCAGGTGGGTGTATGTAGGTGCCGGTGGTGCTGTCTCTGGGCTCGTGGTGGGCGAGCGCTGGGACGACAGTGGACTACGGAGTGAGTGGGTGACCGTATTGAGGACCTGGGCCTCTACGTGGACTATTCTGCCAGCCGGGGGCCCAGGCGCCGGGGTGGAGGAGGGTACCTGGGGGGTATTATTACCAGGGGCCTTATTGGGAGTAGTGGGGATGAGGGGTGAAAATCCTCCACAGATAGTATACTATCGGCATCCAGGCCCCCAGTCGGCAAGGCCCTAACCCACGCCTTTGGTTGAGCAGGGGAAGGGGGGGAGGAAAGGGGGGGAGGGGTTGTGACCGGGGTTGGGGGAGGAGGAGATAGAGCTCGTGTCTGTTCCCCCCCGGGAGTTGCCCTCCCGGAGCCATAATTGGCCAGTGGTGTAGGTCTGGCCGTGGGGGGGATCGTCAGTGTGTTAACAAGACGACTCCTCTCCCTGGGTGCTCTGGGGGCCAATCCGGGTGGTGGGCTCCTCATACGGTAGCTGGGGAGTGTGGGACGAGTGTGGGAGATGGTAGGGTGGGGGGGTATAGGGCTGGGGTGGGTAGGGGGAGTGGGCCTGGGGAGTAGGGGGAGGAGGGGAGTGGGGTTGGGTAGGGGGGGCAGGGGGAGGGGGGAGTGGGCAGGGTGGTGGGAGCGTAGGAGAGGGGGAATCTGGCAGGAGGATGGAGGAGGAGGAGGGCGAGTGCGGGGCCTGGGGAGGGGGGGATGGAGGGTGGTGAGAGGGTTAGGGGGTCTAGGAGGTGGTGAGGAGAGATCAGGGACGGCAGTGGTAAGATGTTTGTATGTCTGAGGGAGGGTGGTGGGCCAGAACCGGTGTTTATACCGGGTGCGGGCCCACCTCCTCAAAAGGAAGGCCTGTGGGAAGGAGGGTGGTTAAAACAGTTTGGTAATGTTCATTTAAAATGACCAGCTTCTGCTTCAGCCAGTTGTCCGTGTTCTGCTTGACCCTGTTGGCTGTAGTTGGGTTAGGGCATGCAGGTTTGATGAACTCGGCTAGCTTACCCACCTGTCTGAGCATCCCTGCTGGTGGTGTGTTGGTGGTGATGGCGTGTGAAATGATATTTTGGTGGTGTACTGCTTGTATTATCTTGAAGTATGTTTTAGTGATGTGTGTGAGTGGCGGTGGGCTTTGAATGTTGGGAGCTGGGTGTCTCTGTGTGCGTGCATGTGTTGTGTGCATGTGTGTGTGTGTACGTGTGCGTGGGTGCATGTGTGCGTGCGTGTGTGTGTACATGTCTCCGTCTGGGTGAGACAAGGGCCCAAACCTGGAACCATGGTTAAACATGGTGACCAAAACCAATGTAAAATACCAAGACAAAGAATACCATAAAGCATAAAACCATAAAATAAGTCAAAGCAGCAGCTCTGTAAAATGAAGGTATGAGTAAAAGAGCACAATGCTGGGGGCAGGGGTCAAGGTGGTGGTGGGGTAAAAAATGAGCTTACCCCAGGTTTGCGGTGGTATGGTGAGGAGAGACCTTTTGTTGTTTGTTCTTGTCCTTTGGTGGCTGGAGATGTGGCTTTTTTGTTGTTCAAATCCAATGTTAGTGTCCCCAAGGGGGTGGGGATCCTCAAAAGGAGCGAGGCCTGTTTGCTGAGGTCCCCGACCGACAGGGAGTGGTTGCTGGAAAGCACTGGAGCTGTTTGCATTAAAAGAGGCCACATGTCCTACTTTTTCCCCATAAAAACCCCAGGTAAGAGCTTACCATTAAAACCATGGAGAAAAAAAGCATCAAAGGAAGGAAATAAAAGAAGATAAAACTGGTAGAAAAACAGCTCTGTCTTGGTTAAACACAAGTTATAAAATGGTCACCAGTCATAAAAGTGGGTCAAAAAAAACCCTAGGGGGAGGGGGAGGTTAAGGCAGAGAGAAGGGGGGGTTAAGGTAGAGGGGAGGTGAGGGTAGTGGGGAGGTTAAGATTAAGGTAGAGGTAGTTATGGTAGATGGGAGGTTAAGGTAGAGGGAGAGGGTGGAGAGGGGGGTTTAAGGTGAGGGTGGGGGGAGATGAGAGGTTAGGATTAAGGTAGAGGTTACGGTTAGGGTAGATGAGAGGGGGGAGGTTAGGGTAGGGGGAGGTTAAGGTAGAGGGGGGTAGGGGGGAGAGGGGAAGTTATGCTGAGGGTAGGAGGAAGAGGGGAGGTGAGGGTAGTGGGGAGGTTACGATTAAGGTAGAGGTGGTTATGGTTAGGGTATATGGGAGGGGGGAGGTTAAGGTAGAGGGGTAGGGGAGAGAGGGGAGTTTAAGATGAGGGTGGGGGGAGAGGGTGGAGGGGAGGTAAAGATTAAGGTAGAGGTTACGGTTAGAGTAGATGGGAGGGGGAGGTTAGGGTAGGGGGAGGTTAAGGTAAGGGTAGAGGTTAAGTTTAGGGTAGAGGTTAAGGTTAGAGAATATTGTATAATGCTAATATATACGTGTATTAGTCAACTCATTATGGACATTTAACTTACCTCACAACATGCTGAAAAAGCAACACAACAAGGTAGGAGAAGTTTCTATTAGAAAACTCCATTAGTATACATTTGAACATTTTTGCACACATTGAAACATTTTGGGGAAGCCTTGTCCATTGTCCAGTCCAATTTTGAAACCAATTAGAGCGGTATATTGTGAAAGCAGCCCATGTATTCAACCATCTCACCCTAACTCTTTCCCTAACACTGAACCCTAACTCCTTGAAGGACAAGGAGCCTCCCACTGTGGGAAGGAAACCTTGATGGAACGCAACATATGGTGACAAAGTCAAGTTCAATTAGTTTAATTCAAGAGCATACCTCTGGTCACATGACATGCAGAACACACTGTTTACCTTCCAAAGTCCTCAGCAGTCACATGGCAGTCCTCCACGCTGATCCTGGTGGGTCATCTGGGTCATCTAGTCACAACTCAATCAGGATATGAACAAAAGCCGTCTCCAACCTCATTTATCATTTATTAAATTAAAAAATACAACTTTTAGAGCTTATGTCAGAAAGTAGAGCAGACCCTACAGCAGTCACATTTAGAACAAAACTGAGTCGAAATAAATCCTGTTATCTCATAGCGCCATTAACCCAGGGAATGCTTTCTCAAAATCATTTGGATTAGAAGGGATGGCTGCAGTGACAGCTTTAGGACTAGTTGAGTAACTGTTGTGGAAATATTAAATCCTAACTATAATATACAATTATATACTAATTATATAAACCTTGTTTATATAACTACTAGTCAATTGAAAATGAATGTGTATACATTCTCCTTGGACCTAGAGATCCCTCCCTTCCTTTCTCTAATTGAAAGGTGTTAAGCTAGTTTACATTTGCATTGCCACTGTAGCCATGAAGTCTGATACTGAGGCCATGCCAATCTACTTCTTTGTTGTGTAGATTCCTTTAACTGTCCTGCAGCCTTGTGGACATGTCCACTTCACCCATAGTGTCTCTCCTGCCATGACTGACTTCAGCCATGGCCAGTCCTAAAGTCTCCACCATGGTCACTCCCCCTCACCTTTGTACTTCCTGCCCACCATGTGATATAAGAATCATGTGCACCCATTGTCTCATTGAATGGATGCTTGGTAGCTTTGCTGCCTGCATCTTCCCATGATCATGCTCCAAAATTCAATCAAATATTTTGCTGTCAAGAAGTGTCTATAAAGAAGTTTTTCTTCATCAGTGGCTAGTTTAGTAGTAGCAGTAGTACTCTATTCCATTGAGGTGGAAGTGATAATCACTTTAGAGACGGGTGTCCTTACCCCCACGAGGGAAGTCCTTCACCAGGCAGGTCCTCCAGCCATCAGCTCCCCTCCGCCACCGAGTCCTGGTCTGGCAACAAACAGCAGTGGTTTAGTCTCAACGTCTGGTAACTACAGCATTATCTGGTCTGGTAACCAACAGTGGTAGTTTGTCTGGTAACTACAGCATTATCTGGTCTGGTAACCAACAGTGGTAGTTTGTCTGGTAACTACAGCATTATCTGGTCTGGTAACCAACAGTGGTAGTTTGTCTGGTAACTACAGCATTATTTAGTCTGGTAACCAACAGTGGTAGTTTGTCTGGTAACTACAGCATTATTTAGTCTGGTAACCAACAGTGGTAGTTTGTCTGGTAACTACAGCATTATTTAGTCTGGTAACCAACAGTGGTAGTTTGTCTGGTAACAAATAGCGGTAGTTTGTCTGGTAACAAACACAGCAGTAGTTTGCTCTGGTAACACAAGCAGTGGTTTGAATGGTGTGGTAACGTTGGTCGTTTACAGTCATGTCTGAATGGAAGCAATGCAGTTTATGCAAACTTCCCAGTAATACTTCCTCCAGATGCACAGCTCCAGCATCAGCTCTCCTCAGCCAAGGATTCCTGGTCCGCTAACAAACACAGTGGTAATAGTTGAGCCATTTATTCTTTGGACGCCTCGTTTAAATCATTCTGAACCAAAGTGCTGCTTGAGTGTAAAAGAGGAATGGAAGATTCATTTGATATTTTAAACTTGCACTATGAAACATGCACACTCTTGTTATTCAGGAAAACAGTCAAACATTGTGTGAATTCAACAGGTTGTCAAATGACGTAGAAAAAAGGTTGAGGTTGGTATTAACCTTCCAAAGACTTAAGCAGTCACATCGTAGGCCTCGTGTTGTTCCTGGTCATCAGCTTCATCTATTCACAATGCAAATCCACTTTAAATCAGTATACAAATAAAAACCGTCTCCCACCTCAGCCGACAGACTCACTATCATTTGTTCAAATAAACCATACAACTTGTAGAACTTGTGCAGCAGTAGCACAGACTCTGTAGCCTTCACATTTAGGGGTTAGAGAGTCTAAATAAAACGTATTAACCCAGGGACTGTTTTCTCTAAATCAGCCACCATAAGTGATGGCTGCCCTAACAGATTTAAGAACAAAAACACTTCAGTAGCAGTGAGTGTGATAATCACTTTAGAGCTGGGCTTCATTCGCCCCGACCGGGACGTCCTTCGTCAGGCAGGACCTCCAGCACGGCTCCACCATCAGCTCCCCTCCGCCACGGCGTCCCGGTCTGCTATCAAACAGCGCTAGTTGGGTCTAACATCTGCTAACAAACCTGGGGATGGAAACATTTGCAAAGGGGTAGCGAATATCCAACTTCCTTAAGTTTCCAAGTTGACTTATTGAGAAATGTATAAGTGTGAAATTAACTGAGAAATGTGTAACTATGGTAGTAGTAGTAGCAGCAATAGGAGCAAAAATAGCTCACGTGACTTAGATGACCCAAAATATTACCTCAAATCACAGCTTAGGAAGAATTCACAGTGAAAATTCACAAACTAAAAACTAATAAATCTCCCTCTACAATCGTTTACAAAAACTAAAAAGAACCTCCGGGCATTTAGCGTTTCAGAACAGCTTGGTGATGGTTACCCTCTGGTCCTCAGCCTCCGGTCCACCCTGGTGCCTCATGCCTGGTCCTCAGCCTCCGGTCCACCCTGGTGCCTCATGCCTGGTCAGGGATCTGGTACCCTCCGGTCCACCCTGGTGCCCCATGCCTGGTCCAGGGGATCTGGTTACCCTCTGGTCCACCCTGGTGCCCCATGCCTGGTCCAGGGGATCTGGTTACCCTCTGGTCCAACCCTGGTGCCTCATGCCTGGTCCAGGGATCTGGTTACCCTCGGTCCACCCTGGTCCAGGGATCTGGTTACCCTCTGGTCCAGCTGGCCCTGGTGCCCCATGCCTGGTCCAGGGGATCTGGTTACCCTCTGGTCCACGCCTGGTGCCCCATGCCTGGTCCAGGGGATCTGGTTACCCTCTGGTCCACCCTGGTGCCCTCATGCCTGGTCCAGGGGATCTGGTTACCCTCTGGTCCACCCTGGTGCCCCATGCCTGGTCCAGGGGATCTGGTTACCCTCTGGTCCACCCTGGTGCCCCATGCCTGGTCCAGGGGATCTGGTTACCCTCCGGTCCACCCTGGTCCAGGGGATCCTGTAAAGTCAGACAGCATCTTTGTAAACACGTTTACACAGCGGTCTTGTTTTGTACAATATGTACATGTAATTAAATCTCGGAAGACGACGTGCTATAACATATTAGCTGTGCTATAACTTATTAGCTTTATTTATTAACTAGAGACATACAGGTTGGCCGTCTTCAGGAAGGCAAACTTCCACACACCGAGTCAAGGTACTGAACCAATCACAATCAAGCATATTCACATCCAATATAAATCATTGTAACTCCATAATCATTAACAGTGATGTCAACACACGGTAACAAATATATTCTATGAATATCACAACAGCAAGTTCAATTACACTATGGAATGCCACTAACACTAGTGAGCCTGGTTCAACGCTTCCTCGACCACATCTACCTCCCGACCACTCTGCATAGATCACTTTGAGAAGGTCATATAACGTTACAGAAAAGAATGGGTAAATACGGTAGGTATCAATGTGAAACCGTCCATATCAAACGCTCACCTGCGTGGTTGGATTGACATCTTGTGCGTCATACAGGTTCAGGATAGCAAGGACTGGAGCTGCCCCCACTGTTAACACAAAACAATCATCCATTTAATAACTAGACATCACACACTGGAATCACATGGGAACAACAATTACCAAACACAGGAAGTGATGCAGCAATTTATAAATCCTTTCCTATAAAAACCTGTCCTGCCTCATTTTCCAAGTCAATGAGTGTACGCAAAAGATGTAGTATGTCTGAATGTGTCACTACTCTTCAATGAGCTTTACATCATGGCCTCACCAAGAATAAACTGAAAACCAATACAATAGTCAGGGTGCTTAAGAGGAACAACTGTTCTTAGTTTGCTTATGTTATGTGGGATTTCATCTACAGCCGCAGTTTTATGGTAGCATTTGCGCAACAATTAAACTTATTTGACTCTTCTGAACAGCTATTCCATTAGTTTTTACACAAATAAGCACGTTTACATTGAACCCTTCCTTTTATTTCTGAAGTCTAGTAGAGACAACACAGAGAAGACAGAATTTATTCAGCCCAAGCACTGAAACTGAAAGTGCATTGACCTCACCGTTATGGAGTCCTTTTTAGCCCAGTGGGGAGACCGCAGCGAGGGATGGAGCTGGGTGTGGAGGCAGACACCTTGTGACACAAACTACAGTTACAATTTCAGCTCTGTAGGGTTAGGGTGAGGGTTTAACTGGGCCAATCACAGCCCAGATATTTAAAACACTAGCAGTATCAATAGTAATATAATAGTAAAATGATACTTAGCCATATTCAGCTGCTGGGTTGTTGTAGATCAAAGGAGCCGCACTATGGAAATGCATAATTGTAATTAAAATGTTGCAGCCTTAAACGATCTCTGCATCATATACGCAACTCGAAAATGTTTACGCAACAACACAGTGTCAGTTGTAGAGAGCAATCATCAAAGTAGTTTTGCGGGATTTAATAAAAATGTTATGTTTCATTATGAGTGCACTACCTAAAGCACAATAAAGTGATCAAATATTGCAGATGGTTACTGATAGAAATAGGGAACCGCCAGATGACCTAATTAGGTACGCTTGTTAGTGATGACGTTACACAAATGTCAATCCTGAACATACTGCCAGATGCCCTACCAGGTGAATCAACATCCACAACTCATACAGTACTGCAGCATTAGAGGTTCACAAACTGCATATTTCTAACTACTAACCTTGGCAGAAAGCCCAAAACAGTCATACTGGAATCCTAGCGTTCCAGTACAAACCAGCAATACATAACTAGCACTTCACCTTGAGCTGAACGACGATGAAGATCTTGTGTTCCTTTGATCATCTTCACATTTCAAAACACAGCCAACAGACTTACCTTGAGGCGATCTAGTAGTTTGATGCTGTTGGTATATGTACAAATAATTTTGACTAAACAGTTCCCCCATCTAACTAATTAACTACTACCAATAAACAAGGTTCACCAGCGTACAAAAAAACAAACTGATCTGATGCTTTTTGTCCACTTCTTTGCTACTCTCAAAAACATTGCATTCAAATTGCATGAGTGTTGCCTTATTGATCTGGGTGTGGTCTGAGTGGCCCGAGATGCATGCTAGGACACTGTGCTATCTTAAGTCTACAGTTCTGTGGATGTTCCCCCTCAGAAATAACCAAGTGTTCATAAGGCTGTCGTAACATCAGTTACATGAACAGGAACATCCGTCAGGACCGTGACAGGGACTGCCCAAGGAGAAATGCCAAGGGTAGGATGTGAGGGCTCGAACACTTAGCGACTAGAATACAACCTAACTCTTACAGTAGAGAACCATTGAGCACATTTCAATGTTCCTCTTCATAGATCTTGAAGCCCCAGTTAGGGTTTCTTTATGTCCACATCTGAAGAACAACACACCTGCAGCTTGAAGAGGACCCTAGTTGGGATGTTTCCAAGATGGTTTCTGATTCAAGGGGACCCATCTCCCAGGTCCAGCTAGCCTCGTCCAATACATTACAATTCAGCCAGCGAAAGACTTGCGTCTCAGCACAGGAGTACAGAAGATCCACAGGTCATGGCAGCCATCGATCATGTCGGGGGTAGGAAGGGCAGCCACGTCGCAGACTGGCAAGCTTGAATAACCGTTTACAAAAATGTTCTGGTACATTTTCATCTTCTCAGTTGGTTTCCTGTCCATTCTGTCCATTCGGAATGCCATTAGTCCATCATCCATTGTTCATAGTATCCATTGTTTGCATAATTCAGTCACACTGCAATCCAATCTGCATGACACTCAAGTCATCCTATCCAGTGTGTAGGAGGTGGAATAGAAAGCCAGATGCTGGATCGCTCCAGGCTCTTGATGTATACTGGATTGCAAAGGCAAATCGTTGATTTGGGCCACAGACTTAAGTCATCCAGAAACATTGTCCCAAAAGATACTCAAGGATGTTTTAAATGGAGTAGCGTCGTACTGTAGCTGAAAATTTTAAAGATAAAAATGTAGCGATAAAATACACCACCACATTAAACCAACCTGTTAAAATCTTCAGGGGTCAGCCCACATCCCATGTCAAGACGCTCACACATAGTATGCTATGTCAGGTCGATCCCTGGCCATCCTTACATGTAATACCCCATGCCAGGTACAACACTGGCCATGCTCACACGAAGAACCCTATGCCAGGTCAAACGCTGGCCACGCTCACATGAAGTACCTATGCCAGGTTGAAAGCTGGCCACGCTCACATGAAGAACCCTATGCCAGTTTGAAAGCTGGCCACACTCACATGAAGTACCTATGCCAGGTCAAACACTGGCCACACTCACATGAAGTACCTATGCCAGGTTGAAAGCTGGCCACACTCACATGAAGTACCCTATGCCAGGTTGAAAGCTGGCCACACTCACATGAAGTACCCTATGCCAGGTAAAACGCTGGCCACGCTCACATGAAGTACCTATGCCAGGTTGAAAGCTGGCCACACTCACATGAAGTACCCTATGCCAGGTTGAAAGCTGGCCACACTCACATGAAGTACCCTATGCCAGGTAAAACGCTGGCCACACTCACATGAAGTACCTATGCCAGGTCGACAGCTGGCCACACTCACACATTAAGTATCCCATGCCAAGTTAAACCATGGCCACGCTCACACCGTTTATTCTCTGCTAGGTTGATGCCCGGCCACACTTTCATGTAGTAAGAACCCCATGCCAGGTCAGCCTCTGGCCCGGCTCACACATGTATGAAAAAATACAAATTAAAGAATTAAACAAACAATTACCATACTTACCAAACCAGGTAACAAAGTAAGATAAGCGGAAGCAGAAGGAGAACCCAGTGGTAGGTTGGTAGATCTTAAACAGAAGGACAGACCAGTGGTGGGGTGGTAGGTCTTAAACAGAAGGACAGACCAGTGGTGGGTTGGTAGGTCTTGAGCAGAAGGAGAACCCAGTGGTGGGGTAGTAGGTCTTGAGCAGAAGGAGAACCCAGTTGTGGGTTGGTAGGTCTTGAACAGCAGGATCCTCATCATCCCATCTTGGGAGCAGGCCGATGAGCCCCCTACTGGCTCAGACACGAGCCTTTCTCAGGCTGAACTGCAGAGTAATGGGCGAGGTCAGCTGGCCCTGGAAGATGGGTCTCCTCAAATCAGCAACCATCCTGGAAAGATCCCAACAAGATCCCTTTCCGAACTGCAGTTGTGCTCTCCTCCAGCTGGGGAGGTAGAGAAACCGTCACCACGGCTTCAAGATGTATGTAAGAGAACGTTGCAATGTGCTCAATGGTTCTCTCCTGTAAGATCTAGGTTGTGTTCTAGTTGCTAAGGGGACGAGCCCTCACACCTTGCCCCTGGCGTTTCTCCTCAGGGGAGACCCTGTCAGTATCTTGGAGGACATTCTAATTCACGTAACTGACGTTACGAGGGCCCCTTAAACACTTGGCTTCTCCCGAGGGGCACATCTACAGAGCTGTAGATGTCAGACAATACATTACCCTAGCATGCATCTCTGATCACTCAAACCATATACCCCATCATTAAGACAAAACACATGTAAGAGAGAGGGGGGCATGAGAGAGAGGGGGCATGAGAGACGGGGTACTGAGAGAGGGGGGACTGAGAGAGAGAGGGGACTGAGAGAGAGGGGGATTGAGAGAGGGGGGACTGAGAGAGAGAGGGGGGACTGAGAGAGAGAGGGGGCATGAGAGAGAGGGGACAGAGAGAGGGAGCATGAGAGAGAGGGGACTGAGAGAGAGGGGACTGAGAGAGAGGGGACAGAGAGGGGGGACTGAGAGAGAGGGGGCATGACAGAGAGAGGGGACTGAGAGAGGGGGGACAGAGAGGGGGGACTGAGAGAGAGAGGGGGACAGAGAGAGGGGACAGAGGGAGGACTGAAAGAGGGGGGACTGAGAGAGAGGGGACAGAGAGAGGGGACTGAGAGAGAGAGGACTGAGAAAGAGGGGACTGAGAGAGGGGGGACAGAGAGAGAGGGGACAGAGAGAGGGAGCATGAGAGAGAGAGGACAGAGAGGGGGGACTGAGAGAGAGGGCATGAGAGAGGGGGGACTGAGAGAGAGGGGGGCATGAAAGCGGGGGCATGGGGGGGGGCGCATGAGGGGGAGGGGGGCACATGAGGGGGAGGCAGGGCGAGAGAGCCTCAACCAACCAGGAGGCCAAAATGAGGCCTCAGCATAAAAAGGAAAAATCAGGACTTACAGTTTGCAGTTTCTTCTTCATGATTCAGTTGTGATACTCACAGAATCTCCATTTCTTGTTCTTGACCTGTGAAGGAGTGCAACGAGCAGATTAGTTTTAGAGCTCAAATGAACCACTGAACACAGTGGCAAAGTTGCTTACTGTTCTATTAATTATTCATGCGTTCCTTTCCCCAATCTTGGGCACTTGTCTACTTCCATATTTGTAGAGCGACCAATGTATTCCAAGTTTTAAAACCCAGTTCTTTATTATTAAGCTTTTGATATTTTTAATAATTTGTAAGATACATTCACCTTTTTACAGTGGAAGTCAGTGGGCTTCAATCTAACAACTTAGCAGATATAGATATAGATATAGCTTTATCTATATCTCTAAGTGTTTTAATTAGTGAATAATACAATTGCTTAAGAAGAAGCAACTAATAGTGATAGATATCTATACATCTATCTCTATACTTAAATCGAAATATCTATACATCTATATCTCTATCGCTATCTATCCATCAATCTATAGCTATATATATATAGATATAGATATATCTATATATCGATCTCTATATTTATATTTCTATAGCTATATATATAGATATCTATCTCTATCGCTATCTATCCCTCTCTCTATAGCTACTTATATAGATATCTATATACCTCTATTGCTATCTATTAATCTCTCTATAGCTATATCTATAGATATCTATTGACGTTTGGATCAAGAAACAAAGGCCCGTCATCATCATCGTGCCACCACAGAGACAAATCAACCGCTTAGCTTCAGCCACTCAACGGGCTATGGCCCGGTGGAACAAAACCAATGAAGCCATCCC
>JACYXH010000225.1:0-35000 GCA_026745465.1 Lota lota | reverse complement strand
TGTGAGTGTGTGTGTGTGTGTGTGTGTGCGCGTGCCTGTGTGTGTGTGTGTGTGTGCCTATGGGCCTGTGTGTGTGTGTATGTGTGTGTGGGGGGGGGGGGAACATGTTCCCTTCACAAATAAATATCATAATGCATCAACCGATATTCGATGTTCAAAACAATATCACACACACATGGGGTGTGTGTGTACATTTGTAGTATTTTTAAACCCCATTGCATGAATTCTTGTATATTTGTAGCAAACGGTGTGTGTGTGTGTGTGTGTGTGTGTGTGTGTGTGTGTGTACCATGGCACCTTTCTGAATACCTGTCTGTATGTCACGCCCTGGTTCTAGGGACTCTTTTATGTTGAGCCAGGGTGTGTAGAGTCTATGTTTTGTGCTCTTTGTTTTCCATTCTAGGTCTTATATTTCTATGTTGGCCAGAGTGGTTCCCGATCAGAGGAAACAAGTGTCAGCTGTTGCTGGTTGTCTCTGATTGGGAACCATATTTAAACAGTCTTGTTTTCTCTCAGTGTTTGTGGGATCTTGTTCCGTGTTCCTAGTAGGTTTTGTTTGCTTAAGGACGTCACGTATCGTTTGTGGTTTTGTTTCGTGTTGGAATCAGTAAAATAAAAGTATGTTTGCATTCAACGCTGCGCATTGGTCCTCTGTTCTCGACGATCGTGACAGAAGATCCCACCTAAACTGGACCAAGCAGCGTGGCCAGGAGCCATCGCCAGGGGAATCGCTAGCAGATCTCCGTGGCAACCTCGACTGGGTCAAGCCTAGTGAAGAGCAGAGAGGGTGGACTTGGGAACAGTGGAGGAAGAGTCTCGACTGGGTCAAGCCTAGTGAAGAGCAGAGAGGGTGGACTTGGGAACAGTGGAGGAAGAGTCTCGACTGGGTCAAGCCTAGTGAAGAGCAGAGAGGGTGGACTTGGGAACAGTGGAGGAAGAGTCTCGACTGGGTCAAGCCTAGTGAAGAGCAGAGAGGGTGGACTTGGGAACAGTGGAGGAAGAGTCTCGACTGGGTCAAGCCTAGTGAAGAGCAGAGAGGGTGGACTTGGGAACAGTGGAGGAAGAGTCTCGACTGGGTCAAGCCAAATGAAGGGCAGAGAGGGTGGAGTTGGAAGCAGAAGAGCGAGAGTTGGGCGAGAACTATAGAGGCCTGGCCCACGGGGAGGAGAGACCCCAATAAAGATTTTAGGGGGGGGCTCACGCCGTGGACGACGGGGCAGCAGGAGGCCGCGATGGAACGGTCCAGCGGGTGTGCAGAGGAGGCCGCCAGGTTAAGGGGGCCACTGGTCACAGAGGAGAGGGAAAGTGTGGAGGCACGGCGAGAGGTACTGGGGTGTGTTACCAGTCCGGCCTGTTCCTGATCCCTGCATAGGGCCAGTGGTGTGTGTCCCCAGTACGGTCCGGTCTGTTCCTGCTCCCCACACCAAGCCAGTGGTGTGTGTCCCCAGTACGGTCCGGTCTGTTCCTGCTCCCCACACCAAGCCAGTGGTGTGTGTCCCCAGTACGGTCCGGTCTGTTCCTGCTCCCCACACCAAGCCAGTGGTGTGTGTCCCCAGTACGGTCCGGTCTGTTCCTGCTCCCCACACCAAGCCAGTGGTGTGTGTCCCCAGTACGGTCCGGTCTGTTCCTGCTCCCCACACCAAGCCAGTGGTGTGTGTCCCCAGTACGGTCCGGTCTGTTCCTGCTCCCCACACCAAGCCAGTGGTGTGTGTCCCCAGTACAGTCCGGTCTGTTCCTGCTCCCCACACCAAGCCAGTGGTGTGTGTCCCCAGTACGGTCCGGTCTGTTCCTGCTCCCCACACCAAGCCAGTGGTGTGCGTCGTCAGCCCGGCTCGGCCCGTTCCTCGTCCACCGGTGCCTGGTCCGGTACCGGTCAGCTGCTCCACGGCGGAGCTAGAGCAATCCGCTCCACCAGTGTTCAGTCCAGCTCCGGCCAGCAGGGCCAGACCGGACCAGGGGTACGTTGGGGGGCTAGAGAGGGAGTGGGGATCACGCCCAGAGCCGGATCCGCCGCCAAGGCGGAGTGCCCACCCGGTCCCTCCCCTGTGGTGTTCTGTTGGCGCGGTCGGAGTCCGCGCCTTTGGGGGGGGGGTACTGTCACGCCCTGGCTCTAGGGACTCTTTTATGTTGAGCCAGGGTGTGTAGAGTCTATGTTTTGTGCTCTTTGTTTTCCATTCTAGGTCTTGTATTTCTATGTTGGCCAGAGTGGTTCCCGATCAGAGGAAACAAGTGTCAGCTGTTGCTGGTTGTCTCTGATTGGGAACCATATTTAAACAGTCTGTTTTCCCTCAGTGTTTGTGGGATCTTGTTCCGTGTGCCTAGTAGGTTTTGTTTGCTTAAGGACGTCACGTATCGTTTGTTGTTTTGTTTCGTGTTGGAATCAGTAAAATAAAAGTGTGTTCGCATTCAACGCTGCGCATTGGTCCTCTGTTCCCGACGATCGTGACACAAACCACCCCCCAAGACCCCAGGTCCTTTCCTTTGAGCACAAATTGACCTGTAGAGGGAGCACACACACTAAACAGCAATTAACAAAACATTGGGTTTAATAGTCAGAGATCTCAGTTATTCATTAACTTAATTTATCTTACATCTGGGTTTAATAGTCAGACATATTAGTTATTCATTAACTTATGTTATCTTACAAATGGGTTTAATAGTCAGAGATATTAGTTATTCATTAACTTATGTTATATTCCAGCTGGGTTTAATAGTCAGAGTAATTGCTTAATCATTCACTAAGACGTTAGACATGCTAGTGTGGGCTCATTGAAACAGCTAAGGCCTTTAGTAAAGACAGAAGGTGAATAACCTGGCCTGTAAAATAAACAGGGAGCTGAGGTTTAATAGAGAAATTAGTTAATCATTCACTAAGACATTAGACATGCTGGTGTGGGCTCATTGAAACAGCTAAGGCCTTTAGTAAAGACAGAAGGTGAATAACCTGGCCTGTAAAGTAAACGAGGAGCTGAGGTTTAATAGAGATATTAGTTAATCATTCACTAAGACATTAGACATGCTGGTGTGGGCTCATTGAAACAGCTAAGGCCTTTAGTAAAGACAGAAGGTGAATAACCTGGCCTGTAAAGTAAACGAGGAGCTGAAGTTTAATAGAGATATTACTTAATCATTCACTAAGACATTAGACATGCTGGTGTGGGCTCATTGAAACAGCTAAGGCCTTTAGTAAAGACAGAAGGTGAATAACCTGGCCTGTAAAGTAAACGAGGAGCTGAGATTTTTCTGGATAGAAAACACTTTAACATTTACATTTCTCAACCACCGTTTTTTTTTTAAAGGCATAAATTATTAAATATTATTATTACCCCTTCCTGTGGTCTTGTTGACAAACACACAAGCGTCTCTAGGAGACAGCCGAGTGGAGGCGTTGCTATGACAACTCAGACCTCTGATGGCTCGACCTGCACACACACAGGGCGTGGCAGGTAGAAGCACACACACGCTTCCCACTTCATTTGGTCAGGGATCAGGTATTCAAACAGTGTTCTCAGAGAGAGGAGAGGCTTTGAACCTGATTTGGCTACTAGTGAATTTCCATCAGCAGTCCGTGTGCATCAATTCAAATGTGTTGGATGAAGGGAGAAGGACAGACAGCAGAGTGATGTGTGTCTGCCTGACCCTGTACTGTATAAAGTTACATGGAGGGTTGAGTATAGGCTTGATTAGTTGATTGAGTTGTTTTCTTTGGTAACTGAGTTTGGATAAGACTGTGTGTGGTTGATGGGTGAAGCAGCCTCACCTGGCCCGAGTCACACTGATTAGACTCTGGCTGGGTGAGGCTGCACACCTGTGGTGCATTGACCAATCAAGGCTCACAGGTTAAACCAGCCGTCACCACACACTCACACTCACACGCACACGCACACACACAGGGAGAGAGAGAGAGAGAGAGAGAGAGAGAGAGAGAGAGAGAGAGAGAGAGAGAGAGAGAGAGAGAGAGAGAGAGAGAGAGAGAGAGAGAGAGAGAGAGAGAGAGAGAGAGAGAGAGAGAGAGAGAGAGAGAGAGAGAGAGAGAGAGAGAGAGAGAGAGAGAGAGAGAGAGAGAGAGAGAGCACTGACATGTCAGTATTCACCTCCTGCTCTGCATCCATCACACTTTCAAACTGCAATAAACTGGTTTTCATCCAGTGTCCTGGTGTGGGAGGAGCCCAGTAAAGCCACCTGGGTGGTGTGTGGCAGGGTCACATGCTACCGTCTGATTTTGTACAGAAGATTTTTTAAATTAAAGACTTGTATATTGTTATGTTCCCATGAATCTGATGTCAATATTGACTGTTGATTATTGATCAGCCATTGTTTCATAAGCTACTCCTTGACTCCTATTCAGGTAGACTTTAGTCTTTATGTGGGATTGTTTTGACCTCCTTGTCATGTCTCCTCTGTCAAGACAAAATGTGAATAACCTAGTCTGTAAAGTAAACGGGGAGCTGCGGTTTTTATTAATAAAGAAATAAAAATATATTATATATAAAACATATATAACATGATTTAGTATGAATATAATAACGACTCATTTAAATCAGTTGAGAAATATAAACCTCATAGTGCTGTTTACCTCCTGTTCTCTTGTATTTGCTTACAGGCCAGTCTTGACCTCTCCAACATGGCGGCGACGTTGACACAGCGCAGCAACGGGTCAAAACAGCCAAGTGTCTTAGTAAATATGTCTCTGCTCTCCTCTCTCTCTACGTGGCCCCGCCTCACACTCTGTGGGGAAAACATTTCACTCACCAACTTTTAACACGGATTAGCGTCTCGTTTGTAGCAACACTCTGGATGTGTACTGCACGTTCACATGTGTGTACGTTGTGTGCACGTTCATATGTGTGCACGTTAATATGTGTGCATGTTCATATGTGTGCACGTTGTGTGCGTGCACGTGTCCACAGAAACCAAATTAATCAATACGATGTTTTGATAGTAAGTGTTCTTTTTAAGTCCCACCGGTGTTTTATAGACATTATATTTGTCTTGAAACTACAAATGGTTTAACAAGCACTACACAAAATGTGTTAAAAGAGGTTTCCAGATCTATATATTTATTAAGAGATATAGGCCTACATCAGCCCACTTTAAATAAATACATCCATAGTGTTTTCTATCACAAACCGACACAATGTGCTCTGTATTGAGTGAAGGCTGTCTCTAGGAGACTGGGAGGGGAGGGGTTGCTATGACAACTCAGACCTCTGACGGCTCGACCTGCACACACACAGGGCGTGGCAGGTAGAAGCACACACACGCTTCCCACTTCATTTGGTCAGGGATCAGGTATTCAAACAGTGTTCTCAGAGAGAGGAGAGGCTTTGAACCTGATTTACTAACTAGGGAATTTCCATCAGCTGACCATTTGCATCCTTTCAAATGTGTTTTTCAGAGTCAGTTCAACTGTAAGGAGGAACAGGAGGAGGAGTAGCAAGAGGAAAGGAGGAGGAGGAGGAGGATGATGAGGAGGAATAGAATGGGGAGGAGGAGGATGGGGAGGAGGAGGAGGAGGAGGATGGGGAGGAGGAGGAGGATGGGGAGGAGGAGGAAGCAGGAAAAGGAGAAGCAGGAGGAGGACGATGAGGAGGATATGGAGCAGGGGGAAGGGGAAGAAGGAGGAGGAAGGAGGAGAAGAAGGAGGAGGAGCAGGATGAGGAGCAAGAGGAGGAGGAACAGGACAATTAGGATCAAGAGGAGGAGGAGGAGCAGGACAGGGATGAGAAGTAGGAGGAAGCAGGAAGAGGAGAAGCAGGAGGAGGATATGGAGCAGAAGAAAGGGGAAGGAGGAGGAGCAGGAGGAGGAACAGGACAAGGAGGAGGAGGAGAAATAGGAGGAGGAGGAGGAGGAGGATTACGAGGAGGAAGGGGAAGGCATGTAAAGTAAACAGGGAGCTGTGGTTTGTCTGGATAGAAAAGAAATTAACGTTTACATTTGTCAACCACCGTTTTTTTATTCAAGGCATAAATTAATTAATTATTATTATTACCCCTTCCTGTGGTCTTGTTGACAAACACACAGCGTCTCTAGGAGACAGCCGAGTGGAGGTGTTGCTATGACAACTCAGACCTCTGATGGCTCGACCTGCACACACACAGGGCGTGGCAGGTAGAAGCACACGCTTCCCACTTCATTTGGTCAGGGATCAGGTATTCAAACAGTGTTCTCAGAGAGAGGAGAGGCTTTGAACCTGATTTGGCTACTAGTGAATTTCCATCAGCAGTCCGTGTGCATCAATTCAAATGTGTTGGATGAAGGGAGAAGGACAGACAGCAGAGTGATGTGTGTCTGCCTGACCCTGTACTGTATAAAGTTACATGGAGGGTTGAGTATAGGCTTGATTAGTTGATTGAGTTGTTTTCTTTGGTAACTGAGTTTGGATAAGACTGTGTGTGGTTGATGGGTGAAGCAGCCTCACCTGGCCCGAGTCACACTGATTAGACTCTGGCTGGGTGAGGCTGCACACCTGTGGTGCATTGACCAATCAAGGCTCACAGGTTAAACCAGCCGTCACCACACACACAGGGAGAGAGAGAGAGAGAGAGAGAGAGAGAGAGAGAGAGAGAGAGAGAGAGAGAGAGAGAGAGAGAGAGAGAGAGAGAGAGAGAGAGAGAGAGAGAGAGAGAGAGAGAGAGAGAGAGAGAGAGAGAGAGAGAGAGAGAGAGAGAGAGAGAGAGAGAGAGAGAGAGAGAGAGAGAGAGAGAGAGAGCACTGACATGTCAGTATTCACCTCCTGCTCTGCATCCATCACACTTTCAAACTGCAATAAACTGGTTTTCATCCAGTGTCCTGGTGTGGGAGGAGCCCAGTAAAGCCACCTGGGTGGTGTGTGGCAGGGTCACATGCTACCGTCTGATTTTGTACAGAAGATTTTTTAAATTAAAGACTTGTATATTGTTATGTTCCCATGAATCTGATGTCAATATTGACTGTTGATTATTGATCAGCCATTGTTTCATAAGCTACTCCTTGACTCCTATTCAGGTAGACTTTAGTCTTTATGTGGGATTGTTTTGACCTCCTTGTCATGTCTCCTCTGTCAAGACAAAATGTGAATAACCTGGTCTGTAAAGTAAACGGGGAGCTGCGGTTTTTATTAATAAAGAAATAAAAATATATTATATATAAAACATATATAACATGATTTAGTATGAATATAATAACGACTCATTTAAATCAGTTGAGAAATATAAACCTCATAGTGCTGTTTACCTCCTGTTCTCTTGTATTTGCTTACAGGCCAGTCTTGACCTCTCCAACATGGCGGCGACGTTGACACAGCGCAGCAACGGGTCAAAACAGCCAAGTGTCTTAGTAAATATGTCTCTGCTCTCCTCTCTCTCTACGTGGCCCCGCCTCACACTCTGTGGGGAAAACATTTCACTCACCAACTTTTAACACGGATTAGCGTCTCGTTTGTAGCAACACTCTGGATGTGTACTGCACGTTCACATGTGTGTACGTTGTGTGCACGTTCATATGTGTGCACGTTAATATGTGTGCATGTTCATATGTGTGCACGTTGTGTGCGTGCACGTGTCCACAGAAACCAAATTAATCAATACGATGTTTTGATAGTAAGTGTTCTTTTTAAGTCCCACCGGTGTTTTATAGACATTATATTTGTCTTGAAACTACAAATGGTTTAACAAGCACTACACAAAATGTGTTAAAAGAGGTTTCCAGATCTATATATTTATTAAGAGATATAGGCCTACATCAGCCCACTTTAAATAAATACATCCATAGTGTTTTCTATCACAAACCGACACAATGTGCTCTGTATTGAGTGAAGGCTGTCTCTAGGAGACTGGGAGGGGAGGGGTTGCTATGACAACTCAGACCTCTGACGGCTCGACCTGCACACACACAGGGCGTGGCAGGTAGAAGCACACACACGCTTCCCACTTCATTTGGTCAGGGATCAGGTATTCAAACAGTGTTCTCAGAGAGAGGAGAGGCTTTGAACCTGATTTACTAACTAGGGAATTTCCATCAGCTGACCATTTGCATCCTTTCAAATGTGTTTTTCAGAGTCAGTTCAACTGTAAGGAGGAACAGGAGGAGGAGTAGCAAGAGGAAAGGAGGAGGAGGAGGAGGATGAGGAGGAATAGAATGGGGAGGAGGAGGATGGGGAGGAGGAGGAGGAGGAGGATGGGGAGGAGGAGGAGGATGGGGAGGAGGAGGAAGCAGGAAAAGGAGAAGCAGGAGGAGGACGATGAGGAGGATATGGAGCAGGGGGAAGGGGAAGAAGGAGGAGGAAGGAGGAGAAGAAGGAGGAGGAGCAGGATGAGGAGCAAGAGGAGGAGGAACAGGACAATTAGGATCAAGAGGAGGAGGAGGAGCAGGACAGGGATGAGAAGTAGGAGGAAGCAGGAAGAGGAGAAGCAGGAGGAGGATATGGAGCAGAAGAAAGGGGAAGGAGGAGGAGCAGGAGGAGGAACAGGACAAGGAGGAGGAGGAGAAATAGGAGGAGGAGGAGGAGGAGGATTACGAGGAGGAAGGGGAAGGCATGTAAAGTAAACAGGGAGCTGTGGTTTGTCTGGATAGAAAAGAAATTAACGTTTACATTTGTCAACCACCGTTTTTTTATTCAAGGCATAAATTAATTAATTATTATTATTACCCCTTCCTGTGGTCTTGTTGACAAACACACAGCGTCTCTAGGAGACAGCCGAGTGGAGGTGTTGCTATGACAACTCAGACCTCTGATGGCTCGACCTGCACACACACAGGGCGTGGCAGGTAGAAGCACACACACGCTTCCCACTTCATTTGGTCAGGGATCAGGTATTCAAACAGTGTTCTCAGAGAGAGGAGAGGCTTTGAACCTGATTTGGCTACTAGTGAATTTCCATCAGCAGTCCGTTTGCATAAATTCAAATGTGTTGGATGAAGGGAGAAGGACAGACAGCAGAGTGATGTGTGTCTGCCTGACCCTGTACTGTAGAAGGTTACATGGAGGGTTGAGTATAGGCTTGATTAGTTGATTGAGTTGTTTTCTTTGGTAACTGAGTTTGGATAAGACTGTGTGTGGTTGATGGGTGAAGCAGCCTCACCTGGCCCGAGTCCCACTGACACACACACACACACACACACACACACACACACACACACACACACACACACACACACTCAGGGAGAGAGAGCGCTGACTTTGCAATAAACTGGTTTTCATCAATCAATCAGTTTTCATCTTCCTAAAGGGAAGAACCAAATGAATGTTTATGTGCAGGTTGACAGAAAACTAACGTGCATTGTCATTTATTGTGCCATGGCATTCTTTTCTGTAGAAAGCTGCTTGCTCCCCCATTTCCATTTGCATAGAAAAAACTGACATGATGAGTATTCCTGAGTATTTATGTTAAAGTAACAAAGCCAAGCACTTAGGGTCAATGTTTAGGACCTTACAAGTCAACAGATGCATAAGCAGAAGCAGAAGGATAGACAACAATAAACTGCAGGGTTATATAAATCCCTGTAGGCAAACAGTCTGTGAATATACAAATAGGAAGGACTCTGATGGAGGAGGAACAGAGAGAGAGAGTGAGAGCGAGAGGGGGTTGAAGAGAGAGGTAAATATATGTGTATATTTGCATATAGTCTGTCACGGCTTGTGCAGGGAGGTAAACAAATGCAGTCATTAGACTCAGAAGGGTGTTGGGGTGGTGTTGGGGTGGTGTTGGTGTTTGGGTGGTGTGGTGTTGGGGTGATTTTGGGGTGGTGTTGTGTTGGGGTGGTGTTGGTGTTTAGGTAGTGTTGGTGTTAAGATGGGGTTGTTGTTGGGGTTGTGTTGGTGTTGGGGTGGTGTCGGAGTGGTGTTGGGGTTGTGTTGGGGTGGGGCTGTGGTAAGGTGATGTTGGTGTTGGGGTGGTGTTGGGGTGGTGTTGGTGTTGGTGGTGTTTGGGTGGTGTTGGTGTTGGGTTGGTGTGGTGTTGGGGTGGTGTTGGGGTGGTGATGGTGTTGGGGTGGTGTTGGTGTTGGTGTTTGGCTGGTGTTGGGGTGGTGATGGTGTTTGGGTGGTGTTGGTGTTTGGCTGGTGTTGGGGTGGTGTTGGTGTTGGGGTTGGGTTGGTGTTGTGGTTTGGGTGGTGTTAGGGTGGTGTTGGTGTTGGGGTGGTGTTGGGGTGGTGTTGGTGTTGGTGGTGTTGGGGTGGTGTTGGGGTGGTGATGGTGTTGGGGTGGTGTTGGTGTTGGGATGGTGTTGGTGTTTGGCTGGTGTTGGGGTGGTGATGGTATTTGGGTGGTGATGGTGTTGGAGTGGTGTTGGTGTTGCGATGGTGTTGGTGTTTGGCTGGTGTTGGGGTGGTGACGGTGTTTGGGTGGTGTTGGTGTTGGTGTTTGGCTGGTGTTGGGGTGGTGTTGGCGTTGGGGTGGTGTGGTGTTGGTATTGGGTTGGTGTTGTGGTTTGGGTGGTGTTAGGGTGGTGTTGGTGTTGGGTTGGTTTTGGGGTGGTGTTGGTGTTGGGGTCGATTAGGGGTGGTGTTGGGGTTGGGGTATTATTGGGGTGGTGTTGAGGTTGGGGAGGTTTTGGGGTGGTTTGGTGTTGCGGTGGTGTTAGTGTGGCGTTGGGGTGGTGTTGGGGTGGAGTTGGGGTGGTGTTGTTGTTGGGTGGTCTTTGGGTGGTCTTTGCTGTTGGGGTGGTGTGGTGTTGGGGTGGCATTGGGGTGTCGCTTGTGTTGGGTTGGTGTTGGGGTGGTGTTGGAGTGGTGGTGGGGTATTGTGGTTTTGGGGTGGTGTTGGGGTGGTTTTGGTGTTGGGGTGGTTTAGGTGTTGGAGTTGTGTGGTGTGTGGTGTTGGGGTGGTGCTTGTGTTGGGTTGGTGTTGGGGTGGTGTTGGAGTGGAGTTGGGATGGTGTTGTTGTTGGGTGGTCTTTGGGTGGTCTTTGCTGTTAGAGTGGTGTGGTGTTGGGGTGGTGTTGGAGTGGTGCTTGTGTTGGGTTGGTGTTGGGGTGGTGTTAGAGTGGTGGTGGGGTAGTGTGGTTTTGGGGTGGTGTTGGGGTGGTTTTGGTGTTGGGGTGGTTTTGAGGTGGTGTTGGTGTGGTGTTTGGGTGGTGTTAATGTTGGGGTGGTGATATGGTTAGGGTGGTGTTTGGGTGGTGTGGTTGTTGGGGTGGTTTTGGTGTTGGGATGGTGCTGGTGTTAGATGGGTGTTGGGGTGGTGTTGGTGTTTGGGTGGTGTTGGTGTTGAGGTGGTGTTGGTGTTGGGGTGGTATTGGGGTGGTGTTGGGGTTGTTTTGGGGTGATGTTGGGGAGGTGTTGGCGTTGGGGTAGTTTTGGGGTGGTGTGTTGTTGGGATGGTGTTTGGGTGCCGTTGTGGTGGTGTTGGTGTTGGGGTTGGGTTGGTGTTGGGTTGGTGTTGGGGTTGGGGTGGTTTTGGGGTGGTGTGGTGTTGGGGTGGTGTTGGTGTTAGGGTGGTGTTGGTGTTTGGGTGGTGTGGTGTTGGGGTGATTTTGGGGTGGTGCTGGTGTTGGGGTGGTGTCGGAGTGGTGTTGGGGTTGGGGTTGTGTTGGGGTGGTTGTGGGGTGGTTTGTTGTTGGGGTTGTGTATGGGTGGTGTTGGTGTTGGGTTAGTGTTGGGGTGGTGTTGGTGTTGGGTTGGTCTTGGGGTGGTGTTGTTGTTGGGTTGGTTTTAGGGTGGTGTTGGTGTTGGGATGGTGTTGGGTTGGGGCTGTGGTAAGGTGGTGTTGGTGTTGGGGTGGTGTTGGGGTGGTGTTGGTGTTGGTGGTGTTTGGGTGGTGTTGGTGTTGGGTTGGTGTGGTGTTGTGGTGGTGTTGGGGTGGTGATGGTGTTGGGTTGGTGTTGGTGTTGGTCTTTGGCTGGTGTTGGGGTGGTGATGGTGTTTGGGTGGTGTTGGTGTTGGTGTTTGGCTGGTGTTGGGGTGGTGATGGTGTTTGGGTGGTGTTGGTGTTGGTGTTTGGCTGGTGTTGGGGTGGTGTTGGTGTTGATGTTTGGCTGGTGTTGGGGTGGTGTTGGCGTTGGGGTGGTGTGGTGTTGGGGTTGGGTTGTTGTTGTGGTTTGGGTGGTGTTGGGCTTGGGGTCGATTAGGGGTGGTGTTGGGGTGGTGTTGGTATTGGGGTGGTGTTGGTTTGGTGTTAGTGTTGGATGGTGTTGGGGTGGTGTGGTGTTGGGTGGTGTTGGTGTTTGGGTGGTGTGGTGTTGTGTGTTTAGTATTGTTGCGTGGTGTGTTGCGTGGTGTGTTGGACGTGTTGTGGTGATGTTGGGGTAGTGATGACGTGGTGTTGGTGTTGGGGTCTTTGTTGTTTACGTTGGGGTGGTGTTGGGGTGGTGTTGGTGCTAGGGTGATGTTGGGGTGGTTTTAGTGTTGGGGTGGTGTTGGTGTTGGGGTGGTGTTGGTGTTGGGGTGGCGTTGAGGTGGTATTGGTGTGGGGTGGTGTTGGGTTGGTGATGGTGTTGGGGTGGTGTAGTGTTGGGGTTGCGTTGGTGTTGGGGGGGTGTTGGTGTTGGGGCTGTGTTGGGGTGGTGTTGGGGTGGTGTTAGGGTGGTGTTGGTATTGGGGTGCTGTCGGGGTGGTGTTGGGGTGGTGTTGGTGTTGGGGTGGTGTTGGTGTAGGAGTGGTTTTGGGGTGGTGTTGGGGTTGTGTTGGGGTGGTGTTGGGGTTGTTTTGGGGTTGTGTGGTGTTGGGGTGGTGTTGGGGTGGCGTTGGGGTGGTGTTGGGATGCTGTTGGGGTGGTGTAGGGGATTTGGTGATGTTGGGGATTGGGTGGTGTTGTGCTTTGGTTGGTGTTGGGGTGGTATTGGTTTTTGGATGGTATTAGTGTTTGGGTGGTGTTGGGTAGTATTGGGGTGGTTTTAAAATGGTGTTGCTGTTGGGGTGGTGTCACGGTGGTGTTGGTGTCGAGGTGGAGTTGGGGTTGGGGTTGTGTTGGGGTGGTGTTGGGGTTGGGGTGGTGTTGGGGTTGTGTTGGTGTTGGGGTGGTATTGGGTTGGTGTTGGGGTGGTGCTGGATGGTGTTGGGGTTGGGGTTGTTATGCGATGGTGTGGTGTTGGGGTGGTGTTGGGGTGGCGTTGGGGTGGTGTTGGTGTTGGGTTGCTGTTGGGGTGTTGTTGGGGATTGGGTGGTGTTGTGGTTGGGATGGTGTTGGTGTTTGGGTGGTGTTGGGGTGGTGTTGGGTGGTATTGGGGTGGTGATGGTGTTGAGGTGGTGTAGTGTTGGGGTGGTGTTGGTGTAGGGGTGGTTTTGGGGTGGTGTTGGGTAGTATTGGGGTGGTTTTAAAATGGTGTTGCTGTTGGGGTGGTGTCACGGTGGTGTTGGTGTCGAGGTGGAGTTGGGGTTGGGGTTGTGTTGGGGTGGTGTTGGGGTTGGGGTGGTGTTGGGGTTGTGTTGGTGTTGGGGTGGTATTGGGTTGGTGTTGGGGTGGTGCTTGATGGTGTTGGGGTTGGGGTTGTTATGCGATGGTGTGGTGTTGGGGTGGTGTTGGGGTGGCGTTGGGGTGGTGTTGGTGTTGGGTTGCTGTTGGGGTGTTGTTGGGGATTGGGTGGTGTTGGGGATTGGGTGGTGTTGTGGTTGGGATGGTGTTGGTGTTTGGGTGGTGTTGGGGTGGTGTTGGGTGGTATTGGGGTGGTGTTGGTGTTGAGGTGGTGTAGTGTTGGGGTGGTGTTGGTGTAGGGGTGGTTTTGGGGTGGTGTTGGGTAGTATTGGGGTGGTTTTAAAATGGTGTTGCTGTTGGGGTGGTGTCACGGTGGTGTTGGTGTCGAGGTGGAGTTGGGGTTGGGGTTGTGTTGGGGTGGTGTTGGGGTTGGGGTGGTGTTGGGGTTGTGTTGGTGTTGGGGTGGTATTGGGTTGGTGTTGGGGTGGTGCTGGATGGTGTTGGGGTTGGGGTTGTTATGCGATGGTGTGGTGTTGGGGTGGTGTTGGGGTGGCGTTGGGGTGGTGTTGGTGTTGGGTTGCTGTTGGGGTGTTGTTGGGGATTGGGTGGTGTTGTGGTTGGGATGGTGTTGGTGTTTGGGTGGTGTTGGGGTGGTGTTGGGTGGTATTGGGGTGGTGTTGGTGTTGAGGTGGTGTAGTGTTGGGGTGGTGTTGGTGTAGGGGTGGTTTTGGGGTGGTGTTGGGGTTGGGGTTGTGTTGGGGTGGTGTTGGGGTTGGGTTGGTTTTGGGGTTGTGTGGTGTTGGGGTGGTTTTGGGGTGGCGTTGGGGTGGTGTTGGTGTTGGGTTGCTGTTGGGGTGTTGTTGGGGATTGGGTGGTGTTGGGGATTGGGTGGTGTTGTGGTTGGGATGGTGTTGGTGTTTGGGTGGTGTTGGGGTGGTGTTGGGTGGTATTGGGGTGGTGTTGGTGTTGAGGTGGTGTAGTGTTGGGGTGGTGTTGGTGTAGGGGTGGTTTTGGGGTGGTGTTGGGGTTGGGGTTGTGTTGGGGTGGTGTTGGGGTTGGGGTGGTTTTGGGGTGGTTTGGTGTTGGGGTGGTTTTGGGGTGGCGTTGGGGTTGTGTTGGTGTTGGGATAGTGTTGGGGTGGTGTTGGGCATTGGGTGGTGATGGGGTGGAGTTGGAGTGGTGTTGGGGTGGTGTTGTGGTTGGTTGGTGTTGGGGAGGAGTTGGTGTTGGGGTGGTGTTGGGAATGAGTTAGTTTTGGGGTGGTGTTGGGGTGGTGTTGGTTTTGGGATAGTGTTGGTGTTTGGGTGGTGTTGGGGTGGTGTTGGGGTGGTGTGGTGTTGGAGTGGTTTTAGGGTTGGGTTGATGTTGGGGTGGTGTTGGGATGGTGTTAAATGGTGTTGCTGTTGGGGTGGTGTCGTGGTGGTGTTGGTGTCGAGGTGGAGTTGGGGTTGGGGTTGTGTTGGGGTGGTGTTGGGGTTGTGTTGGTGTTGGGTAGGTGTTGGTGTTGGGCAGATGTTTGGGTGGTGATGGGGTGGTATTGGGGTGGTGTTGGTGTTGGGGTGATTTTGGGGTGGTGTGTTGTTGGGGTGGTGTTGGGGTGGCGTTGGGTTGGTGTTGGTGTCAAGGTGGAGTTGGGGTTGGGGTTGTGTTGGGGTGGTGTTGGGGTTGTGTTGGTGTTGGGGTGGTGCTGGAGTGGTGTTGGTGTTGGGGTGATGTTTGGGTGGTGATGGGGTGGTATTGGGGTGGTGTTGGTGTGAATTTGGGGTGGTGTGTTGTTGGGGTGGTGTTGGGGTGGCATTGGGTTAGTGTTGGGTCGGTGTTGGGGTGGTGTTGGTGTTGGGCTGGTGTTGGGGTGGTGTTGGTTTTGGGGTGGGGGTTGTGTTGGTGTGATGTTGGTGTTGGGTTGGTGTTGGGGTGGTGTTGGTGTTGGGGTGGCGTTGAGGTGGTATTGGTGTGGGGTGGTGTTGGGTTGGTGTTGGTGTTGGGGTGGTGTTGTGTTGGGGTTGCGTTGGTGTTGGGGGGGTGTTGGTGTTGGGGCTGTGTTGGGGTGGTGTTGGGGTGGTGTTAGGGTGGTGTTGGTATTGGGGTGCTGTCGGGGTGGTGTTGGGGTGGTGTTGGTGTTGGGGTGGTGTTGGGGTGGTTTTGGTGTAGGAGTGGTTTTGGGGTGGTGTTGGGGTTGTGTTGGGGTGGTGTTGGGGTTGGGGTTGTTTTGGGTTTGTGTGGTGTTGGGGTGGTGTTGGGGTGGCGTTGGGGTGGTGTTGGGATGCTGTTGGGGTGGTGTAGGGGATTTGGTGATGTTGGGGATTGGGTGGTGTAGTGCTTTGGTTGGTGTTGGGGTGGTATTGGTTTTTGGATGGTATTAGTGTTTGGGTGGTGTTGGGTAGTATTGGGGTGGTGTTAAAATGGTGTTGCTGTTGGGGTGGTGTCACGGTGGTGTTGGTGTCGAGGTGGAGTTGGGGTTGGGGTTGTGTTGGGGTGGTGTTGGGGTTGGGGTGGTGTTGGGGTTGGGGTGGTGTTGGGGTTGTGTTGGTGTTGGGGTGGTATTGGGTTGGTGTTGGGGTGGTGCTGGATGGTGTTGGGGTTGGGGTTGTTATGCGATGGTGTGGTGTTGGGGTGGTGTTGGGGTGGCGTTGGGGTGGTGTTGGTGTTGGGTTGCTGTTGGGGTGTTGTTGGGGATTGGGTGGTGTTGGGGGTTGGGTGGTGTTGTGGTTGGGATGGTGTTGGTGTTTGGGTGGTGTTGGGGTGGTGTTGGGTGGTATTGGGGTGGTGTTGGTGTTGAGGTGGTGTAGTGTTGGGGTGGTGTTGGTGTAGGGGTGGTTTTGGGGTGGTGTTGGGGTTGGGGTTGTGTTGGGGTGGTGTTGGGGTTGGGGTGGTTTTGGGGTGGTTTGGTGTTGGGGTGGTTTTGGGGTGGCGTTGGGGTTGTGTTGGTGTTGGTATAGTGTTGGGGTGGTGTTGGGCATTGGGTGGTGATGGGGTGGAGTTGGAGTGGTGTTGGGGTGGTGTTGTGGTTGGTTGGTGTTGGGGAGGAGTTGGTGTTGGGAATGAGTTCGTTTTGGGGTGGTGTTGGGGTGGTGTTGGTTTTGGGATAGTGTTGGTGTTTGGGTGGTGTTGGGGTGGTGTTGGGGTGGTGTGGTGTTGGAGTGGTTTTAGGGTTGGGTTGATGTTGGTGTGGTGTTGGGATGGTGTTAAATGGTGTTGCTGTTGGGGTGGTGTCGTGGTGGTGTTGGTGTCGAGGTGGAGTTGGGGTTGGGGTTGTGTTGGGGTGGTGTTGGGGTTGTGTTGGTGTTGGGTAGGTGTTGGTGTTGGGCAGATGTTTGGGTGGTGATGGGGTGGTATTGGGGTGGTGTTGGTGTTGGGGTGATTTTGGGGTGGTGTGTTGTTGGGGTGGTGTTGGGGTGGCGTTGGGTTGGTGTTGGTGTCAAGGTGGAGTTGGGGTTGGGGTTGTGTTGGGGTGGTGTTGGGGTTGTGTTGGTGTTGGGGTGGTGCTGGAGTGGTGTTGGTGTTGGGGTGATGTTTGGGTGGTGATGGGGTGGTATTGGGGTGGTGTTGGTGTGAATTTGGGGTGGTGTGTTGTTGGGGTGGTGTTGGGGTGGCGTTGGGTTAGTGTTGGGTCGGTGTTGGGGTGGTGTTGGTGTTGGGCTGGTGTTGGGGTGGTGTTGGTTTTGGGGTGGGGGTTGTGTTGGTGTGATGTTGGTGTTGGGTTGGTGTTGGGGTGGTGTTGGTGTTGGGCTGGTGTTGGGGTGGAGTTGGGGTGGTGTTGGGGTGGTGTTGTGGTTGGGGTGGTGTTGGAGCAAAGGTGGAGGTATAGAGCAGCAGGTGGAGGTGTAGAACCCCAGTTGGAGGTGTAGAGCAGCAGGTGGAGGTATAGAGCAGCAGGTGGAGGTATCGAGCATAAGTGGAGGTATAGAGCAGTGGGTGGAGGTGTAGAACAGCAGGTGGAGGTGTAGAATGGTAGGTGGAGGTGTAGAGCAGCAAGTGGAGGTATAGAGCAGAGGGTGGAGGTGTAGAGTTCTACCAGGGTTCAACTAACAGGGTTCTACAATCAGGGTTCTACTATCAGGGTTCTACTAACAGGGTTTTATCGAGGTTCTACGAAGAGGGTTCTACAATCAGGGTTATTCTAACAGGGTTCTACTATCAGGGTTCAACTAACAGGGTTGTATCGAGGTTCTAGTAAGAGGGTTCTACTAACAGGGTTCTACTATCAGGGTTCTACTAAAAGGGTTCTACTAACAGGATTTTATCGAGGTTCTACTAACAGGGTTCTACTAACAGGGTTTTATCGAGGTTCTACTAAGAGTGTTCTACTAACAGGGTTCTACTATCAGGGTTCTACTATCAGGGTTCTACTAACAGGATTTTATCGATGTTCTTCTAACAGGGTTATACTAACAGGGTATTACTATAAGGATTTTATTGAGGTTCTACTAAGAAGGTTCTATCAGGGTTCTACTAACAGGGTTCTACTAACAGGGTTCTACTAACAGGGTTTTATCGAGGTTCTACTAAGAGTTATATCAGGGTTCTACTATCAGGGTTCTACTATCAGGGTTCTACTAACAGGGTTCTACTAACAGGGTTTTATCGAGGTTCTACTAAGAGGGTTCTATCAGGGTTCTACTAACAGGGTTCTACTAACAGGGTTCTACTAACAGGGTTCTACTATCAGGGTTCTACTATCAGGGTTCTACGAACAGGGTTCTACTATCAGGGTTCTACTAACAGGATTTTATCGAGGTTCTACTAAGAGGGTTCTATCAGGGTTCTACTAACAGGGTTCTACTAACAGGGTTCTACTAACAGGGTTTTATCGAGGTTCTACTAAGAAGGTTCTACAGGTTTCTTCTAAGAGGGTTCTACTAACAGGGTTCTACTATCAGGGTTCTATTATCAGGGTTCTACTAACAGGGTTCTACTAACAGGATTTTATCGAGGTTCTATTAAGAAGGTTCTATAATGGTTCTACTAACAGGGTTCTACTAACTGGGTTTTATTGAGGTTCTACTAAGAAGGTTCTACAGGGTTCTACTATCAGGGTTCTACTAACAGGGTTCTATCAGGTTTCTACTAACAGGGTTCTACTATCAGGGTTCTACTAACAGGGTTCTATCGAGGTTCTACTAAGAAGTCTAATCTCCCTGGTACCTCTCTGTGTGGTGCGTTTGGCTCCCCTCGCTCAGTTCCACATAACAGTAGGATCTAGCCCGCATGGACCCAGCCGACACAGGGGCTCTGCGTCAGATGATCCCCCGCCAGGGAGCTCTCCTTGGCCAACACGACCACGCTCTTCCGGAGATCGCCTCCAGCCTCCGGGACTTTCTGCAAGCGGTTCGTGAACTCCGCGGTCCCCAGTCCCCGGATCTCAAGCCTTCTCCCGTGAGCCGTCCATCCCAGCCCCCGGGGCCACGAGGGCTCCTGGGTTCCTGCAGAGCGTTCCTCTTACAGTGCTCTCTCTCTCGTTTTCCGAGCTCCAGCCCAACACCTACCCCACCGACACATCCCGTATCGAGTGTCTGATCGGAGCGCTGCGAGGCTCTCGCCTGGGCGTCGGCCGTACGGGAGCTCCGTCGTCTGCTCCTCTTACTCCGCGTTCACGGAGGAAATGCAGGAGGGGTTTTGATCATCCGGTTCGGGGAAGGGAGGCTTCCGAACGTCTGCTGAGTGTCTCCGCTTTCGCGGTGGAGTTCCGCACCCTCGCTGCAGAGAGCGGGTGGAAAGAGAAAGCCTTGCAGGGCGGCTTTTCCGAGTGCACTCTGTGACACCGTCAAAGACGAGTTGGCCTCTCGGGAAGATTCCCCAAACCTAGAGCCCCTGATCTCCGGACGGAGCCACACGTGGATGAGTCACCTTTCTACTTCTGGACATCGTAGTCACTGCAGACATCTATGACCTGCCGGTACACTGTGTGTAGGGCCTGGACACCACAATGTCACTCGTTGTCTACTCAGCTAAAATCCTCTTAATATCCTCTTATTGTTCATAACCAGACTAACAGTGTATCACCCAGGGCCGGTGGTAAGTGCATGGTTTGGTAAGGCGCCACACACAGCATCTTTACCCTCATCTGAAAAACACACAAAGAAACAGGCACTGTGCAGAGACATGACTCCAAAATGATGACAAGCTGTTGAATAGGGGCGCGGCAGCCCATCAGATACCCCAAACCCCTTGAGACAGCACTTGTACTCACCTGTTTGAATGGCATTCGATGTGCGAGTGTGTGTGCTGAGCGAAATCCTCGACAATGTCCTTAATGTGAAATTCCTTTGGGAAAGATGCAGTAGAGAGCCAGATAGCCTGCATGTAGCACCAATACACTGACGTGCTTGTGTTTCTGTATTTCTAGAAAATCAATCAAATAACCATTTTACACATATGCACGCTTGGAAGTCCCTTTTTGTCTAAGGTTGCAACATATACATATGCATATATACTGTTGTTATAAATAATCAAATAAATGATGGTGCCCCTTCCCTCTTCTCCCTGTGGTTTGTGCCTGCCCTGAAGCCAAGGTGTGGGCTGAAGGACACCGATGGGGGGGTGGAAAGAACTACATTTTTGGTTAAATGGGGAGGCGTCAGACATAGCAAGGGGTTCACTCTGTCCATCTGAAACTCAAGTTAAAGGTACAGGAAGAAAAGAGAGCAGAGACACTTGTGTATCCGTTTTCCCTTCATCACACAACAATATAACACACAGAGATTTCCCATGATCCTTCGTGCAATGCGTTGACGTGTCTCACACAAAGTCATTTGGCTACTGGCTCGCTGTATAAGCATCAGGTGGGGTCAATGTCCCGGCCTGGTAGCCAGTGTACGTAGTTCCATACCTAATGGTCTATACAAATAATGGTTGCAAATATCCAACCTCCTTCCAATTTCCCTGTTAAATGGGTGCAGCTGCTAGCAATGTTTCCATTCTATCTATCAGTCAACCAGAGGAGATATTCTTACAGATGTACAAATATATAACATACTCGTCAGTATTAAGATTTTTAATGACACAGATGTTAATTCTAACCATTTAACCAGCTAAAAGAATCAATTTATCAAACGTAATTTAGAAAGCCAAAGTGTGAGTAGCTCAAAAGTCTTTGATAAACTAGGCTCAGAAATGCTTGTACTATACACATGTATCATGGCTCTAATGGTCCTAAACCAGTGTAGGGTAGTCCCGTATATATGTCAATATAAACAATCCCTTTGAATTTGTGTTAGATGTCACTGAGCTGTTTATTTACTATATTTCTTCTCTGGGTCGTATTCTTTGTACAAGATAATTTTAAAGATGATGGTTGATTTTTCTAGTACATTTAACCAGCTAAAAGAATCAATTTATCAAGAATTTAAAAGCCAATTAGTGAAATTCTTGAAAACTAATTTAAATCATTTTGTTTACATGGTATATCAATGTATCTACTTAATGGTACCACTCACTTTGTACTCATGTTTAAGCACTTTATTTTTTAATGACTTTACATGTAGATATTAGCACTTGTATTTACTGTCTGCACCTGCCTTCCCTTCTCTGTCTCCCTTTGAATATGCAAAGATCAATGTAAAGAAGAATTTGGTATTTCTTCCATGTATTTTTATTTGTTATAAGTACCACATGTTTATATTTTTACATACATATATAAAAATAAAATAAAATAAAAAAAATAGAAAAAAAAAAAAAAAAAAAAAAAAAAAAAGAAATAATGTTTGCAAAGAAGAGTGTTTGGATTACTTAACAAATCTTGTGCTGATCTTAGATTCAAACGCTTCATTCATACAGAAGGACCTACAGACTCTGCCGGTGAGTACCATCTTCAAGTCAGAGAGACAAACTATTTTAGGATTTTATTGTATTGGTCTTTAATGGTAGACTCCTAATTTTTGGACTCCTAAGATTAATGTAATATGTCAATTACTTATGGCTCCATCTCAAAGGATCTATTTGTTTCAACTTTTAATAGAATGTTGTATATATAATTTCATATGATTGTATGGCTGTGTACCTAGTGGCAAGTGTAAGCTATTGTCTAAGCATGTTGTTTCTCCAGAACCATGGGGTCCAGTCGTCTCATCTGCAGTTTCATTGGTAAGTATTACACACAGCACTACAGTATTTATCATTATCCAGTTCATTATATTGAATTAATAAAGATTTACCTGCTATAACTTTTGACAGTTGACCTCCTCCTATGTTATTGTGATCGTGGGCGTGTGTAAGATTCCTACCACAGATATATATACATATAACATATATTTAATTGATACAATAGTTGCAGGATATATGCTCATAAATATTAGCTGATAAAAGCTGAAGTATTTATTTTATTAAGTAAATAGTATTTCCTCATCACCAGGTGTTGTGGTCCTCCTGTGGAAGTCACCTGGATTTTCAGGTATTTCTATGTGCCCCATTTAGGGGCTGATGACAAGTTATAATTATTATTTTAAGTATTTTAATGTGTTTAAACACTAGAATGCAACTTGACAAACTATTCTGTGGTTCCACTCTCCATTAAGCTGCATCCCGCATTAACCTGGCGTTGAGCGGCATGGCTGTTCAGTCTACAACCTACTCGGACATGGGGAAGGCTGAACACTCCATCGATGGGAACACCGACCCTGACTGGTTTCACAACAGCTGCAGCTCTACCGCCTATCAGGCCATTCCATGGTGGAGGCTGGAGCTGCCTGGTGTGTCAGAGTGTCAGAGATCCAGGTCACTAATATGAATTACGAGAGGTTCAGGCTCAATGGAGTGGAAATACTCATCGGGAATTCACTGGAGAACAACGGCAACGACAATCCAAGGTGAATCACTGGTTTCACCTACCTTACTTCTGCTAAATACTGTTAGACTCCCAGCAAAACGTCCTGGCTTTGATCCCTAATGACCTCGACCTGCTTTTAAGTGTTTTTGGATAAAAGTGTAAATGACTAAATAGCATAGAATATTGTACTCCCAGAAAATAAGGGAACATAACCAGTGCTCTGCTCAAGTACACCTGGACACACACCAGCTACTGGAATCTGGTCTCTGATACCTTCACCAGACTACTGTATCTTCTCTCTCTGTCTCTTTTCCTCAGGTGTGCCATCATCAAAGATGACCCAGGCTGCTTGACTCAGACTGTCAAGTGTTGGGGAATGGAAGGAAGGTTTATCAACTTCTACAAGAACTCTGCTGCAACATACCCTTTGTCGTTGTGTGAGGTCAAAGTGTACGGAGGTAGGAACCCAGTCCATCATTACATGATCATCAAAGGGTGATGGGTAAACCAGTACCACTGTTGGTCAACCATCATTTGTCAAAAGTCAAATGCTGCTGTTCCTTATAGCTCAACAGGTAGAGCATGGCATTCACACTGCCAGGGTTAGGGGTTTGATTCCCACTTGGGGCTACCTATTATTACAATGTATGCACCGACAGTATTGTAAGACACTTTGGGTAAAAGCATCCCCCAAAGCACAATCTGCATACAGTGTTTTAAACCTGTGGTCTGCGTACCACTGGTGGTACACAAGGGTACTGCATGTTGTACATGAGGGTACTGCAGGTGGTCTGAATACCACTGGTGGTATATGAGGGTACTGCAGGTGGTACGTGAGGGTACTGCAGGTGCTACACATACCACTGGTGGTACACGAGGGTACTGCAGGTGGTACACGTACCACTGGTGGTACACGAGGGTACTGCAGGTGGAATGTGGGATTTTCTCCATGATATGGTCAAATGTACAATAATAGAAAAACGAATATAGATCATTTTAAATACAAAAATACCTTTAAAATGTATTACGTTTTTTAGTGTTTTTAAAGATTTGCTTTGATTTGGTTTTGCTGAATATACATAAAAGGGAGCATAAGCAGTGTTGCTGACTTCTCATTTCCACTGTCTCCCACTGGTCATGGCCTTCTGGCAGCAATACTTGTGTATAAAGGGTTTGCTGGCACTCTTGGGTCAGCCACTGCATTTGTATTTATCTAAGTTCTACCGTTTCCATCTGAGGGTGTCCAAGAAAGATCTTGATGACAATTTAGTGGTCCACCTAAAGTCAAAGGTTGGCACCACTGATCTACAGGACTGTTCTGTATTGTGATATTTCAGAGTGAAGTATCAAAGTAGTAAGTTGTTTTCTGTATGGTCCAAGACACCTCATAGCCCTTCACATCAGTTGAGTTCAAGTGTGCTGAGATGTCTGAGAGAAAAGTACTGCCAAGTGTCTGAAGGTGTTGTGTACTCATTTAAAAACATCCCACACTGATTGGTGATTTAGTGTCGCTAATTACACTTTTGTAAATGTAAAAGTGTCTGCTAAATGTCTTAATAGTGGGTAGGGATTGGGTGTCTGCTCAAAGATACCTAAAGGGATACTTACAGGGCTGAGAGTAGAAATCCCTCACCACCACACTGTCTTTTGGTTCCCCAGAGTTAGGGCCTCCTCCACCCTCCGTCAGCATTCAGGAGATGGGGAGGAACATCACTCTGGTGGGGAGGCGGCTGTGCTGGTCAGACGCCCTGCTGTACTGCAGAGACTTTCACTGGGACCTGCTGAGCCTCATGGGCCCAGAAGACCAGGAGATGATTGATGAGCTGGTGGCTCGCGCCCCCTTCCCACTAACCAGCCACCTCTGGGTGGGCCTGCGCAGGTACTGGCCAGACCTTGGTGTCTATCAGGCAATCAAGTCTGTCCTTATGATCATCTGTCCGTCCATCACTTTGTCTTATCAAAAATACCATGAAACTAACAAAAGCTAAATATTTGGCCACATTATTCTTCCTTCCACCCAGGTAACTCTTTATTCTCTTTCAATGTTGGTAGGTCTCTTTCAGGAAACTCCTGGTTTTGGATGTCCGGTGACCCGATGGACTTCAGCCAATGGGACGAAGGCTCACAACATTCCAGCCCCTGTGGGGGCGTGTCCAGCATGGAACCTTCCACATGGAGGCCACGCTCTTGTGAAGAACATCTTAACTTCATCTGTTTTACAGGTTGGTGTCCAGCCTATAGAGCCATTACCAGGTCCTTATAAATCCAAATATGCTTAACCTTCTGTAAATGCATGCACTAGCTTGAAACAGTTAGAGGTTTGAACTTCCTGTTAGGGAAAATAAAAGTCCTCATATGTACTACGCTCAACCTAGGAGTCTGAATAAATTAAATGAGCTGTAGGTATTTTCAGCCACTTTCATTACATTTCTTATATTTCTATTTCCGCAGGTCAGACAGAAGGAGTGAACAAGCTGCGCTTCTATACTTCCACAAGAGAGAATCAAATTCGCTGCACCTAATTGGCCTCACTGGGGAACATAGCTGCTGATTCTGAAGAAGACCTGAGTAGTGAAGTTTCTGAATGCTGTAGCTCAGTGTGTCTGAGGTAGCTAGCTAGTTCTGCATTCCTTCATTATGGGCGTTGTGACAGGCCACATTTTGTGCTAGAATAGCATATAGAATACATTTACTTTAGTTTATAATCAGTGAATTTCTTCTTGAGCAGATATAGTTGTGCATGTATCAATCCTTTGATCTGAAATGAGGAGATTGTGAGTTCAAGATGGTTTCAAAACACTAAATCAAGTATCTGTTGGCTTTTATATCTCTGTCTGGCTTAGCTGATTTACAAATTATATCCACACAGTAAGGTTTTATCTTAAACTCTGATTGAGTAGGTTGTTTTAATGGAATTGAAGTGGGGGTTATATTTATGTATTGATATTGGTGATTCACTTTTTCCTGATGTGAATGTGCTGGTTTGTCTTTATTTTGCATATAAATGTAACATATTTAATGTTTGTTTGATAGTGTCATCCTAATATCACTGACCAGAAGACCAATAATCTGAATGTATAAATAGATGCCATAGTTTGCCCCGCTGTAGTTATCAGAAATGTTAGCAGGCTAGCTTTAGTTAACAGAGTAACAAAAAGCTCTGATTCATGGCTCTCTTGGATAAGCTGTTCAATGACCATCAACCTATCCACGTAACTTTTTGACAATATCAACGATGAAACGTGATCTCCAACCTAAACGTCAGAATAGGTTGTTTGTAGAGGTCTTTGAAAACGACCCATATGACAGTTTTAGCCCCCTATCGACTGTTTGAAGAAACAGCAATACGTCAAGTATGTCAAGGTTCTGCCAAAACAAAATGGATGACAATCATTATATTCTCAGTGGAAAAAGCAACATTTTAAGATAACTACGGCATTAAAATGTGCTTTGATAAAATTTATAGTGATGAATATTCATTTTAATGTTGTAATCTTCAGTCAGTGAACGTAGAGTATGTTTAGTTTGTTAGTTAATGCAACTTTTTCTATCGTTGCCATGGTGATTCATATAGATGCTGCTAACCCTGAAACCACGCAGCTTGCATGTTGTTTGAATTGTTGTTTTGCGTTGTGTAACATTAGTCATCTAGGCTGCTGTGTTATGTGTGTTAAATGAAAGTCATGATATGTTATTTTATGTAACTGATGATGTTCTTTCAATAAAAACACAGATTTTAGAGTGACCCACGGATGACATATTTCTTCTTTGGGACGGACCAGGCCGACATGTTTTTGTGGGAAAACAGGGAGTTTATGTCTGCTTTGCTTCCGCCAAAAAATATATTCCAAAGGTTAATTTTATAAAAACATGGATAATAAGCTAATAAGATATAATAATAATAATTATAATTATATTATTATTATTATTATTATTATCTTATAATAATATAAGATAATCATGACCAATTAATCCCGCTTTAAATTGTTAATGCGTCAATAAAGTAAAAAAGGAAGACTAAAAAGACTTTCAAAAGATTACTACAATTATCAACATGAGGGTCCTAGACCTACAGGAAGTGATGCAAACACACCATTAACCCTGTTAATGGTGTGTGCACAGAATGACTTGGGAGTAAGATAGCGACATCTGGTCTCTTTTATATGAATCAGGGCATCAAGATTGACTAAAACAGTACCTAATATATTGTACATCCAGCCCTATAGGAAGTTATGTAATTAGTAGGTGACCTAGGGGTCAAGGACACTTGGGAGTGAGCAAGAGACCTGGGGTTTCTTTCATATGAAAGAGGGCCTCAAGGACAAGTAAGATAATACAGTTAGGGCCTCTAGCCCTACAGGAAGTAACTAAAAGAGCCTCGGATAATGCTCCATCTCGTGACCTCTCACCCCTCTCACTTTTTAAAATCTCATAAGGGGCGTGGCGCAGGCTCCTTTTGACCTTTCGACCCCATATATGAAAAACAGCTGTCTTTACACGCTGTTGAGGAAAGTGTTAGTCTTTAAACAGTTACATTTGGTTTTGCCTCATGCTGTTTCCCCCTCCCTGCCAGAGCCCTGTCTCTGGCCCCCACTGTTAGTTGATGACACATTTTCCCTGATTAAGGAGCATCACATGCTCCTTAATCACTTAATAACTCAGTTAAGGACTTGAGGATCCTTAATCACTAAGATGTTTCCTCATCATAATTCATATCAAAATCAGCAGGCTAAGTAGTAACATGATACTTTGTATATCGAGACGTAAACACAATTGAATTCATAACATTGAAATATTATACTTCATCTGAATGTATTCGTTTTGAAATCACCTCTTTGAAATTCAAATATGGCATTTCAAGTTGTACCATTTAAAAAACACGATAAAATAATTATGCGTTCACTAATTATGATACAAAAATTCAAGTTGAAGATAATTGATATATTCGAGATATCTCTATATATATACATACGATATTGATTACTCATATTCAAGTGGTCAAAATATGGACCAGAAAATTAAAGCCATAAAATTTCAAACTGCAGTAGCAGGGCCTTCCAAGGCCAAAGCAATAGAGACAGAATGCAATTGAATCTACTGCCGGCCTATCAGAGCGCCATCCTTCAGTCATGTGATCAAAGAAAACTGCTGGAGAATTAAAGCCAACGATGGCCAACAGGGAGAATGGACGGGGCTCAAGGTAAAAAGTACGTGGGGGAGGGGGGGGTTGGGGTTGGGGGGTGGGGGGTGGGGGGGGGGGGGGGGGGGGGGGGGGGGGGGGGGGGGGAGGGGGTTTATGTCAGTTATGTATAATCAAAGTCGGGCCTCAATAAGCACAGTAGGTTTCAGGGCTTCAAAAAACCTCGTAACACAACATAACCACCATGACAGCAGTCTGTTCCATCACGTTCAGTCTCGATTGCCGAGGTGAATTCAAAACGAATGAATTCAGATGACTTTGGCTTCAAAGTATAATATGTAAATGTTATGAATTCAATGGTGTTTTACATTTCCATTTACAAAATTAAATGGCTTTTAAAACTTAAAAACGTTATGATTTGCTTCCATGCACACCTGCATGTAGGTGTACTAATTAGGTTGCCATGGTAATGAGTTCGCGGGGCTTGTTGCAGGTGGCGCTGTTTACTTCCGTTCAGTAAAGCAACTAGTTTGGTAGTAGCCGTCTTTTGTCTCCAATACACGGTCATTTCCTCAATTAGTTTTACAAATTAAACCACAACACGGTTGGAAGCTTATATGTGTGACTGTTGAAGTCATTAAAATAATCAATACTTAACTAAAGATTATGATTGGTTTGTTAGGACTGATGTTGGCTTTTTCTCTGCACCTGTCCTCCACACTTCACACCTCCACCCAAAGCTCCACCTTAATTGTGTTGAAATGCAAGACGCAGTGTAGTGACAGCAAGTGTGTCTCCAGTTCTCTGAGTCATTCAGTCACTCTGGTGAAAAGATGAATACGGTTTAACAAACCTACCTTGAATGAACCTTTTATTATGTCTTGTGTTCATTTAGTGGGGTTGAGTTCGTGTTGGGTCTCTTATCTTTTGTTCACCTGCTTGTTGAGGTGTGTGTTGAGCACCAAAGGCTCTTCAACCATCCCAAACACCTCCACCACACACACACACACACACCTGTGTCTCCTTCACCCTATTCATGTTGGCCAGAAGGTGAACTGCACCGAGGTGGATTCACCGCCCCCTAGTGGCTCCACATGCAATAACAGAGTACTAAAACATGGCTTTGATAAACAGCTTCATATCTTACTATTTAGTCTTTTATCAGACACAGTGATCAAAAGCTACTTACAGTGAATACAGATAAACATAAGCACTGGAAGTATGGTGGAGGGTGCTGCAGCACCCCCTTTTGGCTGAGAGGGAAATGCTGTTGGAAATAATATTAATTTTAAATCATTTCTGATTGATATATATTCTTCTTAAGGCCCTTGTGTTAGCATTAGTTAGTATTAAAACTAAAATAATTATTGGCTGAATACACGAGAACATTCAGTTGAATCCACAGTTTATTACCATGATGCTTCATTAACAAATACAACAGAAAAACTGTCCCTTACATGTACACAATAAACACAAGGACTAAAATATTATAAGTAGCAGACATTACAAACCATAAACAGGTGTGCACATATCTTGAATAACTGAACATATTCTGCTGCCATTTTGTTCCCAACAGAACACAAGGAATCAATATTCAGTTTAAAGTAATTTACAACATGAACATTACCTCATAGACCAGTTGGTCTTGTGAATAAAATATCAAATCTGCTGTAATTCAGTCTCCATGTTAGGATTATTACAATACAAACTGATATCAGAGTCCTTAAGAAAAAGGTTAATGACTGACAATATATAAATATTGTAGTATAAGAAACATGTGATTTACCATCAATAGGTATTTAAAATACATTTCAAATTAAATGTATCTTTGTAAAACCTGCTTAGCTAACTCTACGGAGAATCTTAAAAGTCTCTTCCATTCATGGCTTATCAAGATATACTTTTCAGAAGCCCAATAAAATGTAGCATTTGGAGTTTAGTTAATACATGTTTTAAATCAACCAGAATACAAAAGTCTTGACATTGAGGAAACACTGATACGAGTATCATTCATAGTGATGTCACACGTTCACCTTCTCTACAGCGTTAAAAAAACAGAACACCGATTCATTCACCCAATTTACACTGATAACCACCTTATACAATAGAGAGAACCAGACATCAACCTCTCAAACAGAGCAATAGTTCCTAAACCAAACCCAGGGTGTGTGTGTGTGTGTGTGTGTGTGTGTGTGTGTGTGTGTGTGTGTGTGTGTGTCTACAACCGACACAGAGACACTGAGGCATCACCCCCTAACCCAAACGCAGGGTGGGGGTACTCCTGGGTGAAGGTGGACTGGAAGGTGTGGATGTGTGTCAGTGTGTCTGAGGACCCTCCTACATCTGGGGACACTCTGTAGAAGGACAGAGTGCCAGCAGGCCGGTCCAGATACACTCCTACTCTGTTAGAGCCAGCGGGGGGGAGACTTATGACTGTTCCACTACCGTTGTACCAGGCAGTGTAACCATCATCATCACAATCAAGACTCCAGGACTTGTTGTTCATTCCAAGCCTGCTGTCATCACCCTCTCCTATCCTTGTGATTCCTCTGTATGTCACTCCTATCTCAACAGGTCCTTCCCACTCCACCTCCCAGTAACAGCGCCCAGTCAGACCCTCTCTACACAACACCTGGGGATAGAAGTCAAATCTATCTGGGTGATCAGGATACGACTGCTCCTCTCTAACCCACCACACCTTTCTGTTGTCCTCAGACAGAGAGAGTTGTCTGTTCGCTGTGTTTGGGTCCAGTGTGAGTTCACAGGCATCTGACGGGAGAACAAGACTTGATTAGCTGCTGAACCATTCTTCATCATCATCATCATCATCATCATCATCATCACCAGTACTGTTCTCTTCCATTCTTCTTTTTATTCTCTTTCAGAAGCTTTTTGGTCCCTTTCTACTCTTCAAACATTAACATAGAAAGACAAAAAATATATAATATGATACTATAAAAATAAGTACTATAGTGGAATCATGTGCTATATATTTTCTAAGCAATAGTACACGTTGTTTTTAAGATAATTAAAGTTTAAGTTAATAGGAAATCCCATGTGTGTGTGAGTGGCTGTCCCAGTCAAAACATTGAAAGCAAGGAAAATGTATAAACTGTATTTACTCCCTCAATATTTACACTACATACATATACCATACATCAACATGTTCAGCATGATGAGCTTATACGCTCTTATGAAATAGCTAAGCAATACTTGTAATATCTTTCAAGATATGAAACTGTTAGATTTCCCAATACACATAGATTGCACTCAACCTTCAAAGGGACACCTGTGTGAACAACAGACTGAACAAGCTGAGCTCACATACAGGCTGGAAATTAACTGTTGGAGCCATAGAACTGGTTCATACATACTAGATATACATAGACATGTACTCATACATACAATATATACTATATATACATAGACATGTACTCATACATACACGTACATGCTATATATATATAGACATGTACTCATACATACACGTACATACTATATATACATAGACATGTACTCATACACGTACATACTATATATACATAGACATGTACTCATACATACACGTACATACTATATATACATAGACATGTACTCATACATACTATATATACATAGACATGTACTCATACATACAAGTACACACTATATATACATAGACATGTACTCATACATACACGTACATACTATATATACGAAGACATGTACTATTACACTTACATACTATATATATACATAGACATGTACTCATACTATATATACATAGACATGTACTCATACATACACGTACATACTATATATACACATAGACATGTACCCATACATAAACGTACATACTATATATACATAGACATGTACTCATACATACACGTACATACTATATATACATAGACATGTACTCATACATACACGTACATACTTTATATACATAGAAATGTACTCATACATACTATATATACATAGACATGTACTCATACATACACATACATATACATAAGTATATATCAACAAAAGTTTTATGAATAAATCAACAAAAATGTTATGAATATATCAACAACAATGTTATGAAGACATCAACAACAATGTTGTGAATATATCAACAACAATGTTATGAATATATCAACAACAATGTTATGAATACATCAACAACAATGTTATGAATATATCAACAACAATGTTATGAATATATCAACAACAATGTTATGAACATATCAACAAAAATGTTATGAATACATCAACAACAATGTTATTAATATATCAACAACAATGTTATGAATACATCAACAACAATGTTATGAATACATCAACAACAATGTTATGAATATATCAACAACAATGTTATGAATACATCAACAACAATGTTATGAATACATCCACAACATCTCTCATTGGATCCAGATCTTACCAACAACGAGCAGCTCTGCTGTGTGATTGGCCGAGCCAGCGCTGTTGGTCGCCATGCAGCAGACCGTGTTCACACCATACTTCACACCTCTCACGAAGAAGAACCCCCTCTCCACCCAGGCCGCAGGCTCTGATTGGTTGTCTCTGCTGTCCCTCTCCAGGGGCCTGCCGTTGTGTAGCCACTCGACGGTGGGCTCCGGCGTGCCGCCGGCATCGCAGGAGAATTGGGCCGTGTGGCCCACGGGCAACACCTTGGTAGAGGAGTGGAACTCTGTGATGCTGGGGGCCTCCTCCTTCGGGGTCATCACTGAACCAGAAGAAACCAGGACGAGATGAGTGAACGTTGTACAACACGTATCTAGAGATGCACCATCAAAACACTCCCTTCACTCTATCTCATACCTGTCCACTAGAGGGCGACCCAGAAGATTCAGACCCAGTTTTCTCGCCTGCCTTTTCATACATGATTGAATATCACAGCAGTATCTACAAAGATTTCCCGGGGAGGGGAAGACACTCCAGCTCAGAGATAAACGAGTCGGGGCGGAGCTTATGGAGGAGAACGCAAAACCTTTAACCAGCTAAAATTGAAACTAGTGCGAACAAACGCAGACAAAGACGCTATCTAGACACTAGAGATGCCCAGACAGAGTAAGACATGAGTAATAAGCCCACATGACCCGGGTATAACTGCAGGAGTAGGCGGTCTGGATCCGCCTTTTTCGATATGTAAGATATGCGGGTGATTTGTGTCCGGTTAGTTAAAATCAGCAGTTAAAATGGATTTCTCGCAATCATCTAGTTCTTGTATGCCATCGTAATTAGTTCCTTCAAGTTTTGTATTGCATATCTTTAAAAGCCGTTACAGCCTGTCCAAAACAGTCCAATGTGATTTTGTTCCAAATATCTTGTTGTTCTTTGTTGGACAGAAAATGTTATTTACAAGCACATTTTATTCTGAGTTATTTTACAAAAGGATACATGTTTTATTATAGCCTATAATGCGCTTGTTGTATTCTTTATTTATGTTCACATGCAAATGCCTCTTTATTTTGTAATATTTCAGCTGGTCTGTGTTTCTGTTCAATAACGTTTTGCTTATTAAGGAAAGAATGCAGTTCGTTGATTGGTAATTTAATCCAAATGAATTACATATAAAAGGCTGGTATCATGTGCTGAAAAAGATGGCAACAATTTAGGCAAATTATATTATTGAATAACAGCTTGAAATTAATAATGAATTATACTAATACTTCTTTCGTCTCATGGGGCACCATTTTATAATAGTGGGGGGGGGGGTCATTTTCTCTAGTTTACAAACGGCGGTCTGAGAAGCGGTCGGGTCCAGTTACAGCAAGATGAGGATTCAGGTGAGAAAATACCTAAAACCCTGCATCACTAGTAGACACAGACCCTGATCAGAGGTACACACATACAACCACCTTTCCATTCATAAAGAGTATTTATACTGTATCTACTGCACAGAGAATAGAAAGGAGGAACCATTCTCAACTCATGAACACAAACAAAGTCTACAGACCCTCTTTGTTCAGGTCAGCTTCCGGATGTTCCAGGACTAAGACCTTCTCACAGATCCAGTAGTGCAGTCTGTCACACGGTTCTTCAGACAAGCTGCCATCCCATGCTACACAGTGTTCTGCTCCACCGTCATCGTGTGGTTCACCTTGTCTCCAACTGAGAACCACAAGGAATACAAAGTTGAGCCCAGTGTTGAGGTGATGTCACTCTGTCACTCTCTGAGAAGAGATGCTGCTGAATAGAGTCATCAGCCTTACCTTGAAGTCATGTGGGTACCATCCACCCACTTGAAGATCCCCTCTTTGTCTCGATCACTCAGTCCAATCCAGGTAGGACCCCTCAATCTGCTGACAAACCCCTGTTTCCAATAGTAATAGCATCTGTTGTCATGACAACACAGCTGACTGAATGAAATATGTATCCCACACACACACACACAGCCTCCGTCACCTGTTCTTCTCTGCTGTTGATAACTACCAGGTCTGCGTTTCTTTGCAGACAGTCTTCTCTACTGTCTGTCCAGCTCTTCTCAGTAGTAGAAATAAAGTAGAGACTCTGGTTGAAATACTGCCAGCCCAGAAGGGCCAAATCATCTGTTGAATGTAAAAGAAAATCCTTAACAAACACAGAACTGCTTATCTTACTGTCTTCATTACCTGTGACACACAACTCTGAGACCTGACCTAGTGAAGTAGACCACAATATAAACATGACCTTAGTAGACCACAATAGAAACATGAACTTAGTAGACCACAATAGAAACATGACCTTAGTAGACCACAATATAAACCTGACCCTAGTAGACCACAATATAAACCTGACCCTAGTAGACCCCTATTGAACCCTGACTTTAGTAGGCCACAATAGAAACCTGACCTTGTGTAGTAGACCACAATATAAACATGACCTTAGTAGACCACGATATAAATATGTCTTCACGGAAGTGCCTTAAGTAGAACTGTAAACTTAGCTTACTGGAGCTCATAACAAAGATAAGCTCCTCTGTATTTACTCTACTGTTCCCCCTGCTGGAGGAGGAGACTAACAACACCTGCAGTACTACCATGCTGCCAGAAGGGGGACATCCTTTATTTATTTTATTTGGTAGTACTTTACAGTCTATGCTCTGTTAGCCTGACAATATAAAACATTAAGTTATATGGAAGGGGGGATGTTCAAACATAAATCACAAAAGCAGAGAGTATTTTTGAAAGAAAGTTTTGTAACGTGATTGATTTAATAACTTTCATAACTTCTATAAAACACTCACTAAGTTCATCCATTAAGTGCTCTCTCCCCTCCGTCCAAGGTGTCTCTGAGTCTAGGACAGGACAGAGGAGTACAGAAGAAATCAGCTCAAACAGAACAACATCGTCTCTGAACATAACAGGACCCACAGCCAATTAAACACAAAGTCCATCACCCTGAAAAAAAAACATGATAATATTATTATTAATATTAATACTAATTATGCAAACAATAATTATCATTATCACTGCTATTATTATAATCAATAATAATTTATTGTTGTAATTATTGTAATTATATTCAGGATGATATGATTTAGACTCACTGAAGCACAAGGGGATTAGGAGAATACTCAGCAGTCCGAAGATCAGAGTGACAATGCTGTATGACTTTAGAGCTGTTCAGGAGTAGGACACACACACACACACCCACACACACAACCACACACACATACACACACACGCATTGTAATGTACACACAGATATATTCGTACAGCGTGGCAATCATTCACAGTCCAGATAGACTCCCTGCGGTCTGCGGAATCCCTCCCCATCTTCAAGAAACATCTGAAG
>JACYXH010000224.1:0-19118 GCA_026745465.1 Lota lota | reverse complement strand
TTGGGGTGGAGTTGGGGTGTGTTGTGTGTTTTTGGGTGGTGTTGGGGTTGGGGTGGGATGGGGATTGAGAGTTGTTGGATGGTGGGGGGGGATTGGGGGTGGTGGGGGTGGGTGGTTGTGTTGGGGGGGGGGGGGTTGTGGGGTGGGGGGGGGGGGGGGGGTGTGGGTTGTGGTTGGGGGTGGGGTGTTTGGGGTGGTGTTGGGGTGGGGGTTGTGTGGTGGTGGTGGTGTTGGTGTGTGGGTGGTGTGGGTGGTGGGGGGTGGTGTGTGGTGGAGGGTGGGGGGGGGGGGTGTTGGTGGGTGGTGTTGGGTGGTTGGTTGGGTTTTTTGGGGGCGGTGTTGTGGTTGTTGGTGTTGGTGTGGTTGGGGTTGGTGTTGGGTTGGTTGGTGGGGGTGGAGTGTGTGGCTTGGGTTGGGGGGGTGGTGTTGGTGGTGTTGGTGTTGTGTTGGTTGGGGGGTTGGGGTGGTTGGGGTGGTTGTTGGGTAAGGGTTGGGGCGGTTGATGTGGGTGGTGTTGTGTCCTGGGGTGTGTTGGCTTTTGGGCGTCACAAGTTTTCAATGTGTTGGTGTTGTTGGTGTGGGATGGTGTTGGTGTGGTGTTGGGTGGTTGTTGAGTGGTTAATGGTGGCCAGTTGGGGTGGTGTCAGTGGTGGTGTGGCTTTGGTGGTGGGGGGTTTGGGGTTATGTTGGGGTTGGTGTGGTGTTGCGCGGGTGTGGGGTGGTGTTGTTTATAGGGTGGTGTTGAGTGTTGGAGGGTGTGAGTGGTGTTGGGGTGTGTTGGTGTTGGGGTGATTGGTGTTGGTGATGTTGCGGGACGGAGTGTTGGGTGTGTGTGTGTGTGGGTTGGGGTGGTGTTTTGGGTGGTGTTGTGTTGGGTGGTGTCATGGGTGGTGTTGGGTTGTGATAGTGGTATTGGGGTGAGGTGGCCGGTTGAACTGGTTGTGTGTGGTTTTGGGTGGTGTTGGGGTGGTATGTTGGTGTGGTCTTTTGGTGTTGTGTTGTTTGGGGTGGGTTGGGGGGTGGGTTATGGTTGGGGTTGTTGGGTGTTGGGTGGTTGTGCGGGGTGGTTGTGGTTTTGGGTGGTGTGGTGTTGGGGTGGTGTTTGTTTGGTGTTGGTGTTGGTGTTTGGGTGGTGTTGTTGAGTGTGGTGTTGGGGTGGTGGTGGTGTTGGGTCTAGTTGTGTGTTGGTGTGTTGGGGTGGTGTTGGGGGGTGTTGGGTGTAGTGTGTATTGTGGTGGTGTGGAACCCCAGTTGGAAGAGGACATTGTTGTGTTCACATAACATCCATAAGCTGCTGGAGTTGTTGTGTCTGTCTCATGGATGATCCCCAGGTCCTAATGATCTGTTGTGTGAGAGAGAGTTCTAACCTGTCTATCCTTTCCCTAACCCCCTGATCCGGGTTCTACTAACCTGTCCTCCTAATTTTCCTACAATCAATGGCTTAATACCTGCTCGACCCCCCTGAGTGAAGGTCTTCTAACACTACCTTTATGTGGTGTTTGTGGGTGTGCTCCGGTTGCCACTACTAAACTAAAAACAACACTGTCTAACCCCTACTGACCACTCAGGGTGTACATTGTGTTTGTGTTTGTTCTGTTGACTGTTCTCTGTGTGTCTACTATGCTCTGGTGTCGCTTAATGTGATTTCACCGCCTACGAGGTCGCGCTTGATGTGCCTCAGACAGGTGTTTACACCTCCCACTATTGTTCTAGAGTGGTCCTTACACCAACACCAGGTTCTCTACTTCACACCACCCTAACACCATTTATCCAAACCACATCAGGTTTACAACCCCTCACCATCCCTTTCACTAATTAGAACTCCATACTAACACTCACTACATAACGCTGCGTTCTACTAACCTCGCTAAATATGGTGTTCACTATCTAGGTATGCATAAACCACATTCATAGGTTCCTAACATGGTTTTCAGTACTAACTGATCCTGCTGTGAGGTTAAATGTGTTATCAAAACGCCCTGATGTGTAGTCTCACAATCGAGCTTGTTCTAACCAGCCTTATCTAATTTATTTGTTTTTGTAGTTCCAACTACAGAGTGTTTGCTACGCGAGTTCTCTCTCCTGTGTTTGGGTGTCACTATTAATGTTGATTCAACATTTTGTGATTTTGTATGTCAACCGGTTCTAGTTTGTTGTTACTATATGTGTTTCTGTTTTTTGTGGTTGACCTGGAAGCAAAACATTCACATTGGAGATTACCCCTACCTGCTCCTTAATGACCTCTTCTCTGTACTGTCTAACCCCTACCTGTCCTTAATGACCTGTCTCTGTACTGTCTAACATCTACCTGTTTAATGACCTGTCTCTGTACTGTCTACACCCCTACCTGCTCCTTAATGACCTGTCTCTGTACTGTCCAACCCCTACCTGCTCCTTATTGACCTGTCTCTGTACTGTCTAACCCCTACCTGCTCCTTAATGACTGTCTCTGTACTGTCTAACCCCTACCTGCTCCTTACTGACCTGTCTTTTAACTGTCTAACCCCTACCTGCTCCTTACTGACCTGTCTATATATTGTCTATCTTGCTCCTTAATGACCTGTCTCTGTACTGTCTAACCCCTACCTGCTCCTTAATGACCTGTCTCTGTACTGTCTAATCCCTACCTGCTCCTTACTGACCTGTCTTTTAACTGTCTAAGCCCTACCTGCTCCTTTCTGACCAGTCTATATATTGTCTATCTTGCTCCTTAATGACCTGTCTCTGTACTGTCTAACCCCTACCTGCTCCTTAATGACCTGTCTCTGTACTGTCTAACCCCTACCTGCTCCTTAATGACCTGTCTCTGTACTGTCTAACCCCTACCTGCTCCTTAATGACCTGTCTCTGTACTGTCTAACCCCACCTGCTCCTCAGTGACCTGTCTCTGTACTGTCTAACCCCTACCTGCTCCTTAATGACCTGTCTCTGTACTGTCTAACCCTACCTGCTCCTTAACAACCTGTCTCTGTACTGTCTAACCCCTACCTGCTCCTTAATGACCTGTCTCTGTACTGTCTAACCCCTACCTGCTCCTTAATGACCTGTATCTGTACTGTCTAACCCCTACCTGATCCTTAATGACCTGTCTCTGTACTGTCTAACACAAACACCACCCCAACATCACCCCAACACCAACACAACCCCAACCACCCAGACACCACCCAAACACCAACACCACCCCAACATCAACCCACCAACACCAACACCCCCAACACGACCCCAACACAACCCCCCCAACACCAATACCACCCCAACACCCCCCCAACACCAACACCACCCCAACACTAACACCACCCTAACACCACCCCAACACCAACACCAACCCAACCCCAACACCACCCCAAAACCACCCCAACACCAACACAAAACCAACTCCTCCCCAACACCACCCCAACCCCAACATCCTTAGACATGGTTAAAGGTATAATGTAACATTTCACCATTCAATTTCCTAAAAACATGTCTAACTTAAATACCTACACTTAAGCATCTAACCTGCTAAAATAAGCAATTTATCAAATGTAATTCTGAAAGCCAAAGTAGCTTGTAGCTACTCACACTAGTGCTACTAATCCTAGAAATGCTTGAAAAACTGCATCTTGTTGTGTTGTTACTGGCACTCGTTTTAAATAAGGGACTGTTCTGAACATAAAAAAATATTGTCTAGGGTGGTGGCACTATTATCATGCTGATAATATAATAAACATACTTCCCTTTAATTTGTTGAAATGTCAATGAGTTGTTTTAATTACTAGTTAGGGCCTTGTCTTTCTCTGTCTTCCTCTGTACCTTCCTCTTCAATTTGTATGCAGATTTATTAAATGGGAGAGAAATACATGGTGGTATTTCTTCCTCCATATAGTCATTATAAATTGGTAATGAGTACCATTTTTGAATTTAGAATGTACCTCTTCCAATTATGTGTAATTCTAAGTAAAACATATTTTTTTTTGAACTCACATATCAGATGTGTATCTTAAAATGTGTATCTTAAAATGAATGATTATGGTCCCACTGCTTTGTACCTTGCCCTGACGTCTATCTCTACAGATCACTTTGCACCAGCTTGAACAGGGACATGTGAAGAGCAATGGTTATTTGCAAACATTATTTGAATAGACTATTAGGTATGGCACCAAGTATACTGACGACCTGACCGTGGCATTGCTCATTTTACTGTCCACCCTCCTTGATGCGTATGCAGCGAGCCATTAGCCAAATGAAATGCCTCACACTTTGTGTGAGACACGTCAACACATTTGCACAAAGGATGAAGGGACATCTATGTGTTATATACCCTTAAATTGAGTTTCACATGGATAGGGCGAAGCCATTGTTTTGTCTGACACTTCACCATATGGTACCTTTTGGAGTTGTGCTTAATCTTACATTTTATTAAATCAGTTAACGATAATCATGAGGCTGTTTTGGTGCCCCGCCTGCACCAATGGATATTTGCAAACATTATTTGAATAGACTATTAGGTATGGCACTAAGTATACTGGAGACCGGACCGTGGCATTGCTCATTTTAGTGTCTGAGCCCCGGACGCGTCTGCCTCACACTTTGTGTCTCACACTTTCTGTGAGACTCGTCAATGCCTTGTAAGAACCCTAATGTTTGCAAAGAAGAGTCTTTGGATTACTTAAGTCAATTCCAAGTTTATCTTGTGCTGATCCTAGATTCAGACGCTTCATTCATACAGAAGGACCTACAGACTCTGCCGGTGAGTATCATCTTCAAGTCAGAGAGACAAAACTATTTTCATATGTTTTTGTATTACTCTGTAATGGTAGACTCCTCATTTTTGGACTCATTAAGATTAATGTATTATGTCAATTACTTATGGCTCCATCTCAAAGGATATATTTGTTTCCACTTTCAGTAGAACATTGTATGTCTAATTTCATATGTATGTATGACTGTATACCTAGTAGCTAGTATTATCTATTGTCTGGGCATGTTGTTTCTCCAGAACCATGGGGTCCAGTCGTCTCATCTGCAGTTTCATTGGTAGGTATTCCACACAGCACTACAGTATTTATCATTATCCAGTTCATTATATTGAATTAATGAAAATGTACCTGCTATAACTTTTGAAAGTTGACCTCCTCCAATGTTACTTTGATCGTGGGCGTGTGTAAGATTCCTACCACGAATAGTTTAAATATTTCATAGATACAATAGCTGCAGGATCAATGCTTGTAAAAAATAGCTGAAGTATTTATTTTATTAAGTAAATAGTATTTCCTCATCACCAGGTGTTGTTATCTTCCTGTTGAAGTCACCTGGATTTTCAGGTATTTCTATGTGCCCATTTAGGGGCGACGACAAGTTATCCAAACAAGTATTACAATGTTTTTACAACTAGAATGCAACTTGACAAACTACTCTGTGGTTCCACCCTCCATTAAGCTGCATCCCGCATTAACCTGGCGTTGAGCGGCACGGCTATTCAGTCTACAACCTACCCGGGCGGGGAGGCTGAACGCTCCATCGATGGGAACACCGACCCTGACTGGCATCACAACAGCTGCACCTCTACCCTGTCACAGGCCAAACCATGGTGGAGGCTGGAGCTGCCTGGTGTGTACAGGGTGTCAGAGATCCAGGTCACTAATAGGGATGCCTATAGGATTTGGTTCAACGGTGTAGAAATACTGATCGGGAATTCACTGGCGAACAACGGCAACGACAATCCAAGGTGAATCACTGGTGTCACCTCCCCTACTTCCACTCAATACTGTTAGACTCCCAGCCAAAACATTCTGGGTTTGATCCCTAATGACCTCAACCTGCTTTTAAGTGTCTTTGGATAAAAGTGTAAATGACTAAATAGCATAGAATATTATACTCCCAGAAAATAAGGGAACACAACCAGTGCTCTGCTCAAGTACACCTGGACACACACCAGCTACTGGAATCTGGTCTCTGATACCTTCACCAGACTACTGTATCTTCTCTCTCTGTCTCTTTTCCTCAGGTGTGCCATCATCAACGATGACCCAAGCTGCTTGACTCAGACTGTCAAGTGTTGGGGAATGGAAGGAAGGTTCATCAACTTCTACAAGAACTCTGATGCAACAGACCCTTTGACGTTGTGTGAGGTCAAAGTGTACGGAGGTAGGAACCCAGTCCATCATTACATGATCATCAAAGGGGGATGGGTGTACCAGTACCACTGTTGGTCAACCATCATTGGTCAAAAGTCAAATGCTGCTGTTGCCTTATAGCTCAACAGGTAGAGCATGGCATTAACACTGCCAGGGTTAGGGGTTTGATTCCCACTCGGGGCTACCTATTAAAACAATATATGCACCGGCAGTATTGTAAGATGCTTTGGGTAATAGCAACCACCAAAGCACAATCTGCATACAGTGTTTTTCACCCTGTGGTGCACGTACCACTGGTGGTACACGAGGGTACTGCAGGTGGTACACGTACCACTGGTGGTACATGAGGGTACTGCAGGTGGTACATGGACTTAGATTTTTGAAATAGACAAATGTACAATAATATAAACAAATATATATAGATCATTTAAAGAATATTACAAATATTCATAAAATAAAGTATTATGGTTTGTTATTATTTTTGTTATGCTTTGTACAGTCACTTCTTTGCATGTTAAGATTTTTTATTGATGTTTTGTGTTGCTTTGTGTTTGCTGAATAAACACAAAGGCAACATAAGCAGCATTGCTGACTTCTTATTTCCCACTGGCCATGGCCTTCTTGCAGTAATACTTGTGTATAAAGGGTTTGCTGGCACTCTTTGGTCAGCCACTGCGTTTGTATTTATCTATTTTCTACCGTTTGCATCTGAGGTGGTCCGCGAAAGGTCTTGATGACAATTTAGTGGTCCACCTAAAGTCAAAGGTTGGCACCACTGATCTACATGACTGTCTGTATTGTGATATTTCAGAGTGAAGTATCAAAGTAAGTTGTTTTCTGTATGGTCCAAGAACACCTCATAGCCCTTCACATCAGTTGAGTTCAAGTGTGTTGAGATGTCTGAGAGAAAAATACTGCCAAGTGTCTGAAGGTGTTGTATACACATTTAAAAACATCCCACACTGATTGGCAATTTAGTGTCGCTAATTACACTTTTGTAAATGTATAAGAGTCTGCTACATGTCTTAATAGTGGGTAGGGATTGGGTCTCTGCTCAAAGATACATAAAGGGATACTTACAGGGCTGAGAGTAAATCTCCCTCAACACCACACTGTCTTTTGGTTCCCCAGAGATAGGTTCTCCTCCACCCTCCGTCAGCATTCAGGAGATGGGGAGGAACATCACTCTGGTGGGGAGGCGGCTGTGCTGGTCAGACGCCCTGCTCTACTGCAGAGACTCTCACTGGCACCTGCTGAGCCTCATAGACCCAGAAGACCAGGAGATGATTGATGAGCTGGTGGCTCGCGCCCCCTTCCCACTAACCAGCCACCTCTGGGTTGGCCTGCGCAGGTACTGGCCAGACCTTGGTGTCTATCAGGCAGTCAAGTCTGTCTTTATGATCATCTCTCCGTCCATCACTTTGTCTTATCAAAAATACCATAAAAATAACAAAAGCTAAATATTTGGCCACAATATTCTTCTTTCCACTCATGTAACTCTTTAATCTCTTTCAATGTTGGTAGGTCACTTTCAGGAAGCTCCTGGTTTTGGATGTCCGGTGACCGATGGACTTCAGCCAATGGGACGAAGGCTCACAACATTCCAGCCCCTGTGGGGGCGTGTCCAGCGTGGAACCTTCCACATGGAGGCCACGCTCTTGTGAAGAACATCTTAACTTCATCTGTTTTACAGGTTGGTGTCCAGCCTATAGAGCCATTACCAGGTCCTTATAAAGCAAAATATGCTTAACCTTCTGTAAAGGCATGCACCAGCTTGAAACAGTAAGAGGTTTGAGCTTCCTGTAAGGGAAAATAAAAGTCCTCATATGTACTACGCTCAACCTAGGAGTGTGAATAAATGAAATGAGCTGTAGGTATTTTCAGCCACTTTCATTACATTTCTTATATTTATATTTCCGCAGGTCCGACAGAAGGAGTGAACCAGTTGCGCTTCTATACTTCCACAAGAGAGAATCAAATTCGCTGCACCTAATTGGCCTCACTGGGGAACAAAGCTGCTGATTCTGAAGAAGACCTGAGTAGTGAAGTTTCTGAATGCTGTAGCTCAGAGTGTGTCTGAGGTAGCTAGCTAGTTCTGCATTCCGTCATTATGGGCATTGTGACAGGTCACATGTTGTGCTAGAATAGCATATAGGATGCATTTATTTAGTACGTAATCAATTAACTTCTTTATGAGCAGACGTAGTTGTGGCATGTATCAATCCTTTGATTCCAAATGTGGAGATTGTGAGTTCAAGATGGTATCAAAAGACTAGAAGTATCTGTTGGCTTTATCTCTGTGTCTGGCTAAGCTGATTTGGAAATTATATCCACACTGTAAGATTTAATCTTAAATTCTGATAAGGTGTATTTATTGATTCGGATGTGCAAAGCAGTTCAAACACAGAGATACGCCATTTGAGACTGTGTGGAGTGTAACACGTGTTTTCCAGTCAATCTTTAGATACACACACATTTATATATATATATATATATATATATATATATATATATATATATATATATATATATATATATATCAGTAGTGTGTATAAATATAACTAGTGTGTGTATATGTGTTTTAATAATGTTAAAACTCCTTTTCCAGATGTGAATGTGCTAGTTTGTCTTTTATTTTGCATATAAAAGTAACATAGCTAATCTTTGTTTGCTAGTGTCATCCTAATATTACTGAACCGAAGACCAATCATTTGACTGTATAAATAAATGACATAATTTGCCCCGCTGTAGTTAGCCCATCCAGACAGCCCTGTAACACATGGCCAGTCAAGGCAGCAGCCCAGGCCTCCGGTCTCCAGGATGGAGGGGGGAGGTGGGTTGGTGGGTCACACTGGGCAGGTGTGGGGAAAGTGGTTTTATTTATATTTATTATTTTAGGTATGGTAAAGAGTGTGTTGTTTTAGTTGGGTATGGTAACCCTGGTCAGTGTCAGGTTTATGTATTTTGATTTATTGAGTGTGTGTTAGTGGTTGTTAGTGGGGGTAAAGTAGGCATCGGCTGGGGATTCTCCCCAGCCTCATTTTGGTGTTGGGGGTTTGTGGAGTGGGTGTGGTCGATGGCTGGTTGAAGCAGCCTCACCTGGGCCGAGTCAGACTGATTGGACTCTGGGGCTGGGTGAGGCTGCACACCTGTTGTACATTGAGTAATCAGTGTGCACAGGTTAAACCAGCCATCATCACACACACTCAGGGAGATGTCCTACATGGCAACATGGATCACTGTCTTCATGTCTCATTGTCTGCAACCTCTTCAATAAACCGGCTTTCAACATTAGCATCCTGTGTTCTTGTGTCTGGAAGAGCCTAGAAAAGCCACCTAGAATCCGTGTAGCCACAGACATTGCTACAGATGCATTTATCAGACGGAATTCTAAATACACTAGTTTTATGGTCTCCCCACCCAAGGAATATATTTGAACCTTTACTACATTTACCAAATCCCATTATGCTATGTTTTGCTATCCGAAAATCGAATCAAAACCAAAACATTGAATTCCTAGTTAAAATGTATTCAATCAAGACAGAGGTATAGTAGAATAACAAGGTAATCTATTAAGTTAACTATACTGCTTATCTTTTATGGAAGATAGTATATTAGCCATATACCTGTGGAGAGAGAATAAAAAGTGGTCATAATGTCAGCACGACTGCGTGTCATTACAATAACAGTAAAAGTGATGTGTGTAGTGACACACAATGGGAACTATGGGATCTGAATATGTGTTTGGGTAGTGGGACCGTGTCAGTCATAATAAGATAAATTTAGTCTCTTGACATCAGGGTTCAGAGGATAGCCTAGCATCATAGAGCCAGAGGCTAGCGTCATGGAGATGATATGTGGTGCTGGTGGTGGTGCTGGTGGTGGTGCTGGTGGTGGTAGTGGTGGTGGAGGAGTGCTCAGGTCAGGTAGTGATAAGGGGAGTCAGGGAGCCAATGTGCAGGCAGACATCTTGACAGGTGCTAGGACCCTGGGGAAGCCGTGGTCCCCAGGGTCCTAGCGCCTGTCAAGTGTGAACTCAGTGCGGTCAGCTCCAGTAGGAGGCCGATACTACCGGCCTACTGAAGACCAGACGGCCCCGTTTTCCAGGGACAGTCCCCGTTTTAAAACTAGGATTTTAAAGATACATGAATAGATTGAAAGGTTCTAGCATGCTCATGAATATTAATTTCTAGACAGTTGGTAATTAGTCTGGGGTCTATCTGATAGGCTGTGACTTGGCCTCGCTACGCGGGGGGTCTATCTATGGATTTATACCATAAGCAGACCGATCATAAGCAATAGGCTATCAATACAATATGTAGCAATACAGTTGTGGATGACAAACTAAGCTTTGAGCCTAATGTGAAGGCAGTCTCAAACAAAGGTCACCAGCGCTTATTCTTTTTAAGGAAGCTTAGATCACCAGTGCAAAAGTTAAATATTTGTGCGTAGCGACTGGTGGTTATTTGCGACTGTAACTGGGACACACACACACACACACACACACACACACACACGGGTCTGTATGGGCAGGAGAGCACTTCACCGGGGAGTGTCGCTCGAGGAGGGAGGAGCCGTGAGCTGTACAGGTCCGGACACACGGCACTTCCGCTCGCACCGCTCGCTGTCCATGTTCCCTCGTGAAGAGTCTGGAGCCTTCCGCTCCGTCAGCCTCCGCAGTCCAGTCAGCCTCCGCACCGCGCGGAGCGTCGTGTTGACGCTGAGTGAACTGTCTCTCCGCCCCCACGGGCCACGCCCCCTCTCGCCGTATGAACCAGGTGTGTCGCATTAGTCGTTCACCTCGTCCGACCCGGAAGTAGACTCTGTTCACCACAGTACGATTTGGGCTGAGGACACTCAGCGGGAGGAGGGGGGGGGGGGGGGGGGGGGGTTATCTCCATGGTTACGACCCACGGCCACTTTGTGATGCTCTTCTTTACAGTCGCTGAGTGGGAGCGTCATCATGAGCGATGTTGGATATGAAACGCACCACACACCGTGGCCTTATCCTACAAGTGTCCCAGAAGCTTCATGAACCTTCTCGGACCCCAACAATAACCGCTCCCCAGACGGAGCTGACGTTGTGACGTCACGGGGCCTCCCAAAGGGCCCGTAGACATCCCGGAAAGAACCGGACCGGAGTTCAGAGCAGCGTGGAACGGGTTTCTTTCTGCATTATGTGATTATTCTAGTAACGTTGACTAAAGAGCATAGGTTACTAAGTTTAAGATCATAGAAGACATACTAAGACGGAACAAGTTAAGGGTTTATATTGGTAATGATAAGAATTGTAGACTAGGACTGCAAGCAGTCACACAAGGTATTCACAGCCCACGCACCGCCTATCCCAGCGGCCGCCCTTTTCGAGGCACGTCTAGCAAAACGCACGGTCGAGGTCGGACTCGAACCGGCGACCCCGTGTTTGTGCCACGTCTCAGAAAAATGCACATTCAGGGTTGGACTCGAACCGGGAACCCTACATCCGTGAAACAGCAGCATTACTACTACACTACATGGACATACGTATTAACGGGTTCAAATCACACTAAATTTTGTCTTTTTTTTTTATAACAAGGAACCAAGTAGAGACACACACACACAGAAAAAAGACACACACACACACACACACACACACACAAAAACATAGAGACACACACACAAAGACATAGACACACACACACACACACAAAGACATAGAGACACACACACACACACAAAGACATAGAGACACACACACAGACAAACACAGACACAGTAGTTTCATAGTAGATGCCATTTATGTGTGATATTCTGTCACCTGCTAGAGAATTGGTGAATTACGCTTAAGAGCAATCACGTTAATTGACACTGTAACGTCATGGAATGGGATATTGACTCTCAGATGTGAGGGAAGCTGTCCTCTATGTGCATGCCAGGTTTCAAGTTCCTGCTCCCTTCTGAAGCTGACTAATGGCTGGTATAATAATAATCTTGAATAGTTTTGTATTTGCCATAATGTGGTGGAAAAATGACTTCAGGCCCTATTCCAAAGTTAGCTTGCTTAAACTAGTTGGTTTAAGCGCACAAGTTGTTGTGTGCACACCATAGTAGCCTATATATATTTTTAACTATCTAATTCCCCACAGTTGCATGTTTTTCCTTTCCCTAGACATTGTTTACGTTCTCATGGGAGAACGTCCTGGGCAAGCTCCTCTTCCTAAACATTGTGTCTCGTTAAAACATGCGTTGCCCTGACCGTACGTTGTACCCGCCATAAATAAGAGGTGGCGCCATATATGCTGAGCTACGACCAGGGGTCTGGCCTTAGCTATGCATTGAACCAGTTATGGATGATGGCATCATCTAGTGTTATCTTTACATGTTGTTTACTCCACTCTACAAAAAGGGGTTCCCTCCTTTGCTCGGCGCGCCTTTTCTCGAGAACTCTGCCCAGTGTGGAGTTGCCTTTGAAAACTGCGTCTTTTGTATGCTGCAGTATATGAAATAAAACAACTACGGATATCCATTTGTCTTAGGCTTTTGAATCAGCCCAGCCACGAGTTGTATAATTTGCTACGACACATAATTCTGCCTTTTTTTACTCAATCAAAGATCGATGAAAGATTTAAGCTCAGACAAGCCCACAGATCATGAATCTGAAATCCGTATGTCATTAAAAGCTCTGGTTCTGTAGAAGATAATTTTTGAAGGTCTCATTAAATGTTCACTGTACATCAAAATCTATTATAACAGACTTTATGGTCCCAAGAGGAAAATCAGCATGTGAAATAAGGCATATACACTAAGTTGTATGTTCATCCATAGGGGCGGACGGACTGATTGTTTAACTTTGACCAGATGTTATAGCGCCACCTATGCACAATTCACCGGCAGACTTTTTCGAGACCTGCTTACCACGGGTATCTATAAATTCCCTTAAATCTGACAACTTTTGAGCTGTGCATCGTGGAGATATAAGCCAAGAATAATACCCAACCGCGACAATAACAATAGGTATCCACAGATACACTGTGAATACCTAATAATATAATTATATAGAATAATGAGCACTGTCAATAACCTCCTATTAATAACAGCCTACTTTTATATATAACAAGTATATATTTAAAGTAATAATAACTCAAGTAAAAGTAAAAGCAGTCATCAGATAATGACGTGAGGAAGAGTAAGAAAGTATCTAGTGAAAAGACTACTCAAGTACTGAGTTATTTCAAACCAAATGATTTATTGTTGTAATAAGCAGAGCAAGATGAACATAAATAGACAAATATTACAAAGTATATACTTGTCTAATAGACATTAACAACACATAAAATAGCATGTATCCCTTCAAATAAAACAACACAACACATTACATCTTTACAAAATAACATGAATGAAGACAAATACAGCCACAATCTATCTCTCTCAAATATACTTGAGTAAAAGTGAAAATATGTTACAATAAAACTACTCTTACATGTAATCTATTCAAAAAGTTACTGAAGTAAACGTAATACTGAAGCCTGTTGAGAGCGTTAGCCGCGAGCATATGGAGGAAGAAGCCACTACATGTATCAGCCAACGTTAATACACTGAATAGAAAGTAGTAGTAATAAACTGGCTGCAATGAGAATGAGTCTCTCTCTCTCTCTCTCTCTCTCTCTCTCTCTCTCTCTCTCTCTCTCTCTCTCTCTCTCTCTCTCTCTCTCTCTCTCTCTCTCTCTCTCTCTCTCTCTCTCTCTCTCATTATTACTCCAACACTGTGTGTTTGTTTACTGTGTGTGACTACAATCGACACAGAGACACTGAGGCATCATCCCCTATCCCAAACCCAGGGAGGAGGTCCTCCTGGGTGAAGGTGGACTGGAAGGTGTGGATGTGTGTCAGTGTGTCTGAGGACCCTCCTACATCTGGGGACACTCTGTAGAAGGACAGAGTGCCAGCAGGCCGGTCCAGATACACTCCTACTCTGTTAGAGCCAGCGGGGGGGAGACGTATGACTGTTCTACTACCGTTGTACCAGGCAGTGTAACCATCATCATGACAAACAAGACTCCAGGACTTGTTGTTCCATCCAAGCCTGCTATCACCACCCCCTCCTCTCCTTGTGATTCCTCTGTATGTCACTCCTATTGCAACACGTCCTTCCCTCTCCACCTCCCAGTAACAGCGGCCAGTCAGACCCTCTCTACACAACACCTGGGGATAGAAGTCAAATCTCTCTGGGTGATCAGGATACGACTGCTCCTCTTCAACCCACGTCACCTTTCTGTTGTCCTCAGACAGAGAGAGTACTCTGTGGGCTGTGTTTGGGTCCAGTGTGAGTTCACAGGCATCTGACGGGAGAACAAGACATGATTAGCTGCTGAACCATTGTTCTTCATCATCATCATCACTAGTACTGTTCTCTTGCATGCTTCTTATTCCTGTCCTTTTTCACGTGCCATCTACTCTACAAACTAACATAGAAAGACAAAATAAGATCTTATGACAGGTACTATAGTGGACTAGTGCTACAGCTTTAGAAATTGTAGTGCATATTGTTTTTAAGATAATTAAAGTTCAACTTAATAGCAAATCCCATGTGTGTGTGAGTGGCTGTCCCAGTCAAAAACATTGAAACCATGGAAAATGTATAAACTGCATTTACTCCCTCAATATTTAAACTACATACACATATTATACATCAAAATGTTCAACATGTAGAGCTAGTTACTCACATGAAATATCCAAGCAATACTTGTAATGCCTTTCAAGATATTAAACTGTTAGATTTCCCAATACACATACATTGACTCAACCTTCAAAGGGACACCTGTGTGATCAACAGACTGAACAAGTTGAGCTCACATACAGGCTGGAAATTAACTGTTGGAGCCATAGAACTGGTTCATACATACTATATATACATAGACATGTACTCATACATACACGTACATACTATATATACAAAGACATGTACTCATACATACACGTACATACTAAATAAACATAAACATGTACTCATACATACTATATATACATAGACATGTACTCATACATACTATATATACATAGACATGTACTCATACATACACGTACATACTATATATACATATACATATACTCATACATACACGTACATACTATATATACATATACATGTACTCATACACGTACATACTATATATACATTGACATGTACTCATACATACTATATATACATAGACATGTACTCATACATACATGTACATACTATATATACAAAGACAGGTACTCATACATACACGTACATACTATATATACATAGACTTGTACTCATACATACACGTACATACTATATATACATAGATATGTACTCATACATACATGTACATACTATATACACATAGACATGTACTCCTTCGTAAACGTACATACTTACAAACCTATACATAAGTACACATACATAAACATAAGTATGTATATACTATCATGAATATATAAACAACAATGTTATGAATATATAAACAACAATGTTATGAATATATCAACAACAATGTTATGAATATATCAACCATAATGTTATAAATACATCAACAACAATGTTATGAATACATCAACAACAATGTTATGAATATATCAACAACAATGTTATGAATACATCAACAACAATGTTATGAATACATCAACAACAATGTTATGAATACATCAACAACAATGTTATAAATGCATCAACAACCATGTTATGAATACATAAACAACAATGTTATGAATATATCAACAACAATATTATGAATACATCAACAACAATGTTATGAATATATCAACAACAATGTTATGAATACATCGACAACAATGTTATGAATACATTAACAACAATGTTATGAATACATCAACAACAAACATCTCTCATTGGATCCAGATCTTACCAACAACAAGCAGCTCTGCGGTGTGATTGGCCGAGCCAGCGCTGTTGGTCGCCATGCAGCAGACGGTGTTCACACCATACTTCACACCTCTGACGAAGAGGAACCCCCTCTCCACCCAGGCCGCTGGCTCTGATTGGTTGTTTGTGCTGTCCCTCTCCAGGGGCCTCCCGTTGTGTAGCCACTCGACGGTGGGCTCCGGCGTGCCGCCGGCATCGCAGGAGAATTGGGCGGTGTGGCCCACGGGCAACACCTTGGTAGAGGAGTGGAACTCTGTGATGCTGGGGGCCTCCTCCTTCGCGGACATCACTGAACCAGAAGAAACCAGGATGAGGTGAGTGAACGTTGTACAACACGTATCTAGAGACGCACCATCAAAACACTCCCTTCACTCTCTCTAATACCTGTCCACTAGAGGGCGACCCAGAAGATTCTGACCCAGTTTTCTCGCCTGCCTTTTCATACATGATTGAATATCACAGCAGTATCTGCAAAGATTTCCCAGGGAGGGGAAGACACTCCAGCTCAGAGATAAACGAGTCGGGGGCGGAGCTTGTCGAGGAGAACACAAATATTGGTATTGCTTATCTTTTAACGCCATTATAGCCTGTCCTACGTGATGTTTTTCAGAATATCTTATGTGTTGGACAGAATATTGTATTTACATTACATGCACATAGTATTCTGAGTTATTTTACAATAGGATACATGTTTTATTATAGCCTAATCTGCACCTGTTATATTCTTTATTAATGTTCACATGCAAATGCCTCTTTATTTTGTAATATTTCAGCTGGATAAGGAAAGAATGCAGTTAGTTGATTGGTGCTTTAATCCAAATGAATTAGAGATAATAGGCTGTTCTCATGTGCTGAAAAAGATGGCAACAATTTAGACAAATTATATTATTGAATAACAGCTTGAAATGAATAATGAATTATACTACTACTACTTTCGCCTCATGGGGCACCATTTTATAATAGTGGGGGGGGAAGCGGACGCGGGGGTCATTTTCTCTAGTTTACAAACGGCGGTCCGAGATGTGGTCGGGTGCATTCACAGCAAGATGAGGATTCAGGTGAGAAAATACCTAAACCCTGCATCACTAGTAGACACAGAACCTGATCAGAGGTACACACATACAACCACCTTTCCATTCATAAATAGAATATATACTGTATCTACTGCACAGAGAATAGAAAGGAGGAACCATTCTCAACTCATGAACACAAACAAAGTCTACGGACCCTCTTTGTTCAGGTCAGCTTCCGGATGTTCCAGGACTAAGACCTTCTCACAGATCCAGTAGTGCAGTCTGTCACACGGTTCTTCAGACAAGCTGCCATCCCATGCTACACAGTGTTCTGCTCCACCGTCATCGTGTGGTTCACCTTGTCTCCAACTGAGAACCACAAGGAATACAAAGTTGAGCCCAGTGTTGAGGTGATGTTACTCTGTCACTCTCAGAGAAGAGATGCTGCTGAATAGAGTCATCAGCCTTACCTTGAAGTCATGTGGGTACCATCCACCCACTTGAAGATCCCCTCTGTGTCTCGATCACTCAGTCCAATCCAGGTAGGACCCCTCAATCTGCTGACAAACCCCTGTTTCCAATAGTAATAGCATCTGTTGTCATGACAACACATCTGACTAAATGAAAAATGTATCACACACACACACACAGCCACCCTCACCTGTTCTTCTCTGCTGTTGATAACTACCAGGTCTGCGTTTCTTTGCAGACAGTCTTCTCTACTGTCTGTCCAGCTCTTCTCAGTAGTAGAAATAAAGTAGAGACTCTGGTCGAAAAACAGCCAGCCCAGAAGGGCCAAATCATCTGTTGAATGTAAAAGAAAATCCTTAACAAACACAGAACTGCTTATCTTACTGTCTTCATTACTTGTGACACATAACCCTGAGACCTGACCTTGTGTAGTAGACCACAATAGAAACCTGACCTTAGTAGACCACAATAGAAACATGACCTTAGTATTCAACAATAGAAACATAACCTTATTAGACTACAATAGAAACCTGACCTTGTGTAGTAGACCACAATAGAAACCCGACCTTGTGTAGTAGACCACAATAGAAACCTGACCTTGTGTAGTAAACCACAATAGAAACCTGAGTAGACCACAATAGAAACCAGACCTTAGTAGACCACAATATAAATATGTCTTCACGGAAGTGCCTTAAGTAGAACTGTAAACTTGGCTTACTGGAGCTCATAACAAAGATAAGCTACTCTGTACTGACTCTACTGCTCCCCCTGCTGGAGGAGGAGACTAAGAACACCTGCAGTACCACCATGCTGCCAGAAGGGGGACATCCTTTATTTATTTTATTTGGTAGTACTTTAACACTGTCTATACTCTGTTAGACTGACAATAGAAAATTTGAAGTTATAAAGAAGAGGGGATGTTCAAACTAATCACAAAAGCAGAGAGTATTTTTGAAAGAAAGTTTAGTAACATGATTGATTTAATAACCTTCATAACTTCTATAAATCACTCACCAAGTTCATCCAATAATTGCTCTCTCCCCTCCGTCCAAGGTGTCGCTGAGTCTAGGACAGGACAGAGGAGTACAGAAGAAATCAGCTCTAAAACACAACGACAATAATGTACTCCTTAATCCCATGGACATATATAAACAAGTTGAAACAGTTTTTTATAATTAAACAAAATAGTTTTTATATATTCTTTCATTGTTAGTATTATTGTAGTAGTTTTCATTGGTTATGAATGTATTCCCCTCGTCATTATTTTTTGTAATTTTTTTTTGTAATGTGTGTTGTTGTGTGCGGGGGTTGGGTGGGGTGGAAGGGTGGGTGAGGAAAAGGAAAATATGAAAGGTGACCTGTAAACCCGGCATTGTGTTTGTTTGCTTATACTTTTAACTATACTAATTAAACTATACTAAATTATTAAAGAAAAAAAGAAAAAAAAGAAAAAAAGAACTCTAAACATAACAGGACCCACAGCCAATCAAATACAAAGTCCATCCCCCCCGAAAGAAAACGTATTATTATTATTATTATTATTATTATTATTATTATTATTCATACTAATTATTTTAACAATAAATTATTATCATTATCACTGCTAGTATTATAATCATTCAAATTATT
>JACYXH010000223.1:42500-54386 GCA_026745465.1 Lota lota | reverse complement strand
TGTGGGACCATACCTAACCGCATCCACCCCCCCCCCCCATGCACCATCCACCTATGTGTGTGTGGACGTCCCTCCCCGCTGCCCAGATGCCTCTGCACCGAGGCCTGCGCTGGTCGCCAACGGCTAGGCTTTGTGCTCAAGCCTTGGAGGAGAGACCGGTCACTCCCAGCCGGTTTAAATGTCACTCTCTCCTGTCTGGCGCACGTCAATAACAGGGCCCCCAGGCACTGGAGAATCTCTCTCTCTCTCTCTCTCTCTCTCTCTCTCTCTCTCTCTCTCTCTCTCTCTCTCTCTCTCTCTCTCTCTCTCTCTCTCTCTCTCTCTCTCTCTCTCTCTCTCCCTCTCTCTCTCCTCTCTCTCTCTCTCTCTCTCTTCTCTCTCTCTCTACTCTCTCTCCATTTGCCAGCCATGAATACCAATGTGTTCTGGGTGCGTTACGGCGGCTCTCAACTCCCGCGACGTCGGCGCGAGACTCCTCCTTGAGCGAGATTTGCTTAGACACAAAAGCAGACCGGATCAAGCCAACGGTAAAGCAGAAAGTAGTATGCTGTCGGACATTTCAAATAACAATGAAGCGCTCTCGCTCTATACGGGACCAATTTCTGAAATGTTGTCCACATTAGTCACCTAGACCCAGAATGAGGGGGAAAATGGGATCCAGGTTGAAAAAGCCCGAAGGTATCCTTTAATTACATCTGTCTAGTCCTCCAGCAGCAATTTTGAGCAATAAGAAAACAGCGCCATAGTACAACATTTAACACAGCTTCCCTGTTTTAAATGGGTCATATATGCTATATACTTAGGCATAAATGTAAATGATGCATGTAATACATTAATCATCTTTACAATAAAAGTGTGCCGTAACTGCTAAATAACTGGGAGACACACAGAGTTCAATCAACAATTGAAATTAATTCACGAAAATACCTCCCGACAATTATAACGCGAATGACCCTCAGACCCCAATTTAAGCACCCGTTAATTAGCAGCATGTGAAACAACGCGTTAGCTCACGAGACATCGTAATTAACACGCCGGCAGGAATTCAAAAGGAGCACGCAGCGAAAACATCCAAATCAATTAAGGTTGAAAAAACGACGTTCAAAGGGTTCTTTCAGACGAGTACACCGCTGTCAGTTGCCACTTTCAATCTGCACCCCGGCAGGTGGCCTTAACGCACTTCACGCCACCTCAACTAACCCCTACAAGCGGCGGAGTGAAGACTTTGATAGCGAACGGGTAAACTTGACAGAAATTAAGATCTTAGCAACCGAGAAACCCACGGGAGAGGTTTCAAAGAGGTCCACCGTTTGCGAAGGACAAAGAAAACGCCCACACGCGTTACGTCGGATGGTAAACACTTTTCCAGGTTGGATATTAAGCTTGTGAAGTGTTCATTTGGTGCCAGAAGCCACGCAAGTGACAGCTGGATGTCAATTTTTTTCCACATATTATTATTTTGTAAATTATAAACCCCAACATACTCAACAACCATTTCATGCAGATACAAATGTGCTTGTTAATGTTCTCCCCCCCCCCATGTTGGTGCCAATGCAAACAAAATACATTGATATGAATGTAAGATAAAGGAAGATAAGGACATGGAGAAGATCCAGTCAGAATACCCGATACAGACTTGCACAATCCATCAGCCCCCACTCATCATGCGGCTTTCTGTCAATTACAAATAGGTACACACACACACACACACTCACACACACACACACACACACACACACACACACACACACACACACACACAGCAGATGCAATACATCTCTCTGTCTTGGAGATACGATCAAACTCAGATTTATATCTGGCCCCGTTATGAACGTGAAGAAATTACAGGGCCACAAATTTCCTGTGGCATCTGCAACGAAGACCCCTGAAGAACAGATGAAGGAAAGGGAAAGGAACAAAGAATCATGATTCTTCTTGTAGAAAAAAGCGCGTGACACACACACACACACACACACACACACACACGCACACACACGCACACGCACACCCTCTCTCTTTGTTCCTCCCCGCAGTTTCTCTTGTGGGAGCGCTCGCTCTCGACGAGAACAAATGGACGGCGGCGGGATCCGGCGGCGCGGCAGCTTCTACCGGAGCGGGATGGATCGCGTGCAAGCCGGGAGATTGGGTTCAGTGTTCCCTGCAGACTGAAGCCTTTTGGTGTCGGGTGATAGATGCCTCCTGTGTGGTAATACAGCGTGATTAACGAACGCGGCCCGGGGCCTGATCCCCCCCCCCCCCCCCCCCCCCTTCCCCGCTCACCGCGGCCGAATCAATCATCGACAGGGAAAGGCCACGCGGAGAGACGGCGTCGCCACTTAAGAGCTCGACGCTCGCTTTTTCCACTTTAAAAAGGAGAGGAGAGGAGGCAAAACACTACAACTTTTACCGTAGCAAACGACTTTGGACAGGACAGTGAAGGAGACGGGCCATTGACTTCGTTGCATCTAATCTAATTGAAGACATTGATTGTGTACTCCTGGTTCCGTGTTGTGTCCAGTGATCGATGGGAAGCGGCGTCCTCTGGCTTATCCCAGTAGGACAGACATGTCAACAACGAGCTGTAAACATCGAGCCGTCAAAACTAAGTGATGTTGACTATCACTCTTCTTCTCCTCCTCGTGAGTATTAATATACATAATTATTGTCCAGTGTTGAGATTGAAGAAGCGGCCTCCACAAGGCAATGCCACCCACCTGCGCTCCTATTAGTGTACTAACGATCCCTCTACCGTCTTGAGAAATGAGAGCATTTTCCCCCTCCACACACCTAATTCTTAAGGACATTGCTCTTCATCGATTATCCGGCAGCGAGACCGTACTAAAGCGGTGTACATCACCGTGTGGTATACAGAGTACAGTAGCCACCTAAAGCAATAGCCGTATCCCTTTCCGAAAACGTTCGTGAGGAATGGAGGGTGTTTAGGGTGGTGCCATGAGCAGTCAAATGAATTCCTGTGTATGTCTGAGCGAGTCGATGGTGGGCCTTGTGTGAGATCCATTAGTCATGTCAGCACCCCTACACTGCCCTCCTCCCTGGGCCGGGGAAGGTAAAAACGCACCAGCCCCCACCCCCCCACACCCCCCCCCCCCCCAGCCCCCCAAACCCGTGCACACCAGGCCCCCCCCCCCCCCCCCCCCCCCCCCCCCCCCCCCCCCCCCCCCCCCCCCCCCCCCCCCCCCCCCCCCCCCCACCCCCCCCCCCCCCCGGGCTGCAAATCGCTGCTCGCTGCTGAATACATCCCCCCCGCTCACATTATTTCTACATTTGCCAGGAAAGTGACCTTGCGTCGTAAGTCTTTGGCTGCGCGGTGAAATCTGATCCTTTTTTTTTTTACGACTATTTACGCATGAATAAGACTGTGATTGCAGTCCGGATTGCTTCCCGATCTGAGAGTGTCTCCTCCTTGTCGACTTGGGAGGGGAACGGCGCCTCGGGCCGATGTGGAGGGAGCCAGACCTCTCAGAGACTTGGTATTCCTCGGGCGTTTGTCGTTCCGGCTTGCACGGCCGGCATTACAAGCGTCGCAAAACGCGTTGCGACACTAACACCATTTCCCTTCGCACCCTTTCGACGAGAATGGGATCAAACAAATCAGGCCTGAAATCTCAAACAGGGAGAGGAGGAGAGAGGAGGAGAGAGCAGAGGAGAGGAGCGGAGACCAGACGAGACGAGAGGAGAAGAGAGGAAAGGAGAAAAGAGGAGAGAAGGGAGGGGGAGGAGAGGAGGAGGAGAGGGAGATGAGAGGACAGGAGAGAGATGAGGGAGGAGGGGAGAGGAGTGAGGAGAAGATAGGATAGGAGTGGCGAGGAGAAGGGGAGCAGGAGAGGGGAGGAGAGGAGAGGAGAGGATAGGAGTGGCGAGGAGAAGAGAGAAGGGGAGCAGGAGAGGGGAGAGAAGGGGAGAGGAGAGGAGGAGCAGAGCCGTGTGGAATGACGAACGAGGCTGTTGGTGGTTAAAAAGTCTATGATTCCCCTGGCCGGGAACTAGCTGATCCCTGGCTTTGTGAACAGGATCTGGGCGGCTTTGTTGGCCTAGTCGGGTGAAAGGAGAGACAGATGCAGAGCACTGAGGGCCACTGGATTCCTATGATGAGCTTGATGTGCTGAATCCCACCACACACCCGGGGACATAATGCTTTCTGTTCCATGCCACCAGCACTCCTCCTCCTCCTCCTCCAATACCTTTCTCTGCTCTGCTGCTGTGCCACTGTTCCGTTTATTAGGACCTGGTTCTCCAAACCTACGTATTGGACTGTGGACCGGGAATGTCTGGGTGGAGGGGGGGGGGGGGGGGGGGGGGGGGGGGGGGGGGGGGGGGGGGGGGGGGGGTGGGATAGTGTAGGGGGGTCTGTTGGGGGTCCAGGGGAGTATTTATCTGCGGAGGAGAATCCATTTCTTCCCTCCAAGAGGAACTGAAATTGTGTCCATTAAGTGGGATGTGTCATCAGCTCCCATCAACCGTGTTACGCTCTGCTCAATGCTATTCGATGCTAGTTTTTCTTTTGTTTTTTCCAAGCCATGTCTTGTATTTGAAATGATGAGACATCAACGGTTCTCAAGCGCTGAATAAACTCAAAGCAATTATATGGAATGATCCTGAAAATGAATGCAGGGAATCCACACCAGCGTCTATTTATAGAACGCAGTTTTAAGAGGCAATCTGTGGTGCAGTCTGTTCACCGAGATCCTTCAAACGTTCCCCACCAGCGGGGGCCCCCCTCAGAGGCGGAAGTCAACGGCCAGCATCCGACAGGATGGAATCACAGGAAGAAAAGATGGGTGAAAAACAAAACCTCGTCGGAAGTCTTTTCCACGCGTCGTGTGATCAGTCTCGTCGGCGCAGAGAGGCGGCGGAGCGGGATCACACAGCGAAGAGCCCCGCGCACCTCCGCAAAAAAGCTCGTGTCGCGCGGCTTCTCCGCAAAGGAGTCACTCAATTGTCTTCCCTCGTCTGTCGTTCCGAGGTGCCGTCCCCCACGGAACGCCGCACAGCGGCCCATAAAGGCGACATTCTTAACCCACAGCGGATTCCTCACCGGGAAGGATGGGAAAATCAAAGCGCAAGACAGGATTCTTGCGTGGCTTGATAAACACTGTGTTGTGTACGGACAGACGTCTCTAGCTTTCATCCCTGCAGGGAAAAACGTGTCACGTGCCATGTTCCAGCCTGACTAAGTACGACCCCTCACCGCACCTGAGAACGACCGCGCGGGCATCGAGTGTAGAGCCGGGGGGGGGGGGGGGACAAGGGACAGTTCTTACAGGTGGGGTTTGGGGGGGGGGGGGGGGGGGGGGGGGGGGGGGGGGGTGGTTGGGGGTGGGTGTGGGGTGGGTGGGGGGGGAGTGGGTGGTGGGGGGGGGGGGGGGGGGGGGGGTGGGGGGGGGCGACAAGGGACAGTTCTTACAGGGGAGGGATCAGGTTACCGTGAAGGTGACTCTACCTGTGCTTACCGCTACAAAAGTAATCCGGGGCACTCGCTCAAGCACTGAATCCTAAAGGGAGGTGCGTGGGTGCGCGGGTGTGTGGGCGGAAGTGCATTAGGCTGGCATGCCCTGAACCGTAACTTACCTGTCACACGGCTCGGCCCAGATAAGGACGGGTGACCTTTCCCTGGGTGGTAATAATAAAGCAACTCCAGGGGCAGAGTTGTTGTTCGCAGCGCGAGGCTCTCCACCAGCCCTACGGGAGTACCAGCAGGAATTGCACTGGCCAGGAGCGTGCGTGTGCGTGTGCGTGTGCGTGTGTGTGTGTGTGTGTGTGTGTGTGTGTGTGTGTGTGTGTGTGTGTGTGTGTGTGTGTGCTGCTGCACATTTCATCCACCTCACTGCTTCATATGTCGGGGTTTTCTGTTGAGAAGCAGGAGCGTGCACGGCCCGTGCACGTGCACACACATGCCGTCATGGCGGCCGGCATGCTTACAGTATAAAAACAGTGGAGGAGGTTTTGGTGTCAAGAATGTGTCGGCTTTATGCGGTCTCCCAGTGTGGTGTGGCTGAACACACACGTACTGGAAACAGACGATTATTCATGTGCCAGGTATTCGAGTGTTTAGCAATACTGGAACATAAATATCCGTCGCGTGTATAATAATTCTCATCAGCGAACAATAACGGGCGCTTCGACCGGAGGGCAGGGTTTGACTGGTAAAGGCTGCGGTGAGCGTGCATCGCTCCTAACGAACGTTTGTGTTGAAATGCAGAAATACTTAGTGTCTGTGCTACAGAGCATTAAAAGCTGCAGCGCTGGCTGAGTAAAAGCCACTTCAAAGCCATGCCGCCGAAAGCTGCTGAAGAGGCAACTCCCTCGTCTGCCTGCACTTAACCATTTATGATACAAATCTTCACGCTAAGTTTCATTTATAGCAGGAAAGGTTAGAATGTTCTCTTTCTCAATTCGCGTGGAAATGGCGTTACGGTGAGCGGTCTGAAAACAGGAGCCGGAGAGTTTGAGCAGAATGTCAGACATCGAGAGAACGGTCACCTCGTGGGGATGCTCTCCGTAGCTGACTCACGGCCGCTGGCTGACTCATTCCTATGACACAGACTATCTCCTTTGACTAGATCGGTGTTAGCCCCACCCACCCCCACCCCCACCCCCACCCCCACCCCCACCACGACCCCACCACGACCCCACCACGACCCCACCACGACCCCACCCATCCCCATCCTTGATTTGAGTCCGGCGGGTGATCGTATACTCAAGATCAAAAAAAGGCAGAGCGAGGAGCGAGGAAATCAACTTCCTGACAGCTGGTCTGTGATTAAAGTGTTCGCCACTGCACTGCACTGCACTCGCTTTGAAATACAAAACACAAGAAACCTGAGCGTTATTTAGCTAACGGCAATACAAGCATTCAGACCATGCTTAGTTTTTATTGCCTTTAACTAACTTAGTGTGTTTGAATCATGGCCCGAAAGGTTGTGAGTTCAAACCCCATTGTCCACAACAGCCTGTGGCCAAACACCTGCCTGCTCTATAATGTATGTATTCATGATCCAGGCATGTACCTCAAACATCTCACTGTCAGTCGCTTCTTATTAAAGCAGCTTCAGTTGAAATAGTAAAGAAATGAGACCAGTAAATGATTTGACAACATAAAAACGAAGGATTCCCTACTATGTCCCATAATCACAGAGCAAAACAGAGGATGGTTCGCTAACCTGAAGCTGTCCAGCTGAACGGTCGTATCGGACAGTTCTACGATATCCAAAACTGTTTATCGCAAGGCCAAGACGTGACCGGCAGTGACTCCACCAAATGTCACCCTTTTAATATCACTCGGAGAGCTGATTCAGACTATTGGAGATTCATATTTGCCGGACCAGCAAGTATTTGACAGCTGCGTGGAGAAGGAGTGGCTGGCGAGCCGCTCTGCTTTCATTACCTAAAGAGCTTTTGGAGCCGGGGTATGAGCTCCATACTGTGTCCTAAAAGTTAATAAGAAATGGGGATCAAATATGCATAAGGACTCATCCATATGCCCGCTTTGTTTTCAACTTCCACAAACGCTCGCGTCACGCACGCACACACGCACGCACACACAGACACACACACGCACACACACATACATACACACACGCGCACACATGCAAACACACACACGAGTAGGTCAAAAGGAGAAATAAAAAAAAAAGGGTTTTGGGGAGTACCAACATTTACGATCGATTCAAGTACATTGTACGAACTTGACTGGAAGTGTGCGTACACAAAGTGCTTTCTTATGTGCGCCGTGAACAGGTGAACAAGTGTGCGAGCGATGTCTCAACATGATGTGTGAGCCCGCTCCAACGCCCCCCCCCCCCCCCCCCCCTGTCCAGGTAACACTTCATTATCCCACCAACTGGATTACTGCTCCGGCCCGCCAGCCGTGACGTCTTGGATTAATGACACGTAAAAAGCAATCTCCAGATCCCGAAGGCCCGCGGCCCGCAAGGGCACACCCATAACAAACACCCTGTAGTCGGGATGAGAGGCAGCCGTCTGCGTGGCCAGAGCCGTCCATCTTCTCTCTTCTCGGTCTTCCTCGTCTCGACCCCCCCCTGTCCGTCCGTCTTCTCTCTTCTCGGTCTTCCTCGTCTCGACCCCCCCACCCCCCCCCCCCCCCCCCCCCCTGTCCGTCCGTCTTCTCTCTTCTCGGTCTTCCTCGTCTCGACCCCCCCCCCCCCTGTCCGTCCGTCTTCTCTCTTCTCGGTCTTCCTCGTCTCGATCCCCCCCCCCCCACCCCCCCAGGTTCATGGGTGTCCGCAGGGAGTGAGCCTGCTGTGTGACGTGTGTACCCCCCAGATCAGAGCCACGGCGGGGGGGGGGGGGACCCGATGCGCTGCTCCCTCTGGCGACTTCATTAACCCACAGCAACAAAAAGCCGCTGGTTTCCCGTGACTCCACGTTATCCAGTTAAACGCATCAGGGGGCAAATGTCCATGCAGGCCTTACGGTTGAACACGAAACCCTTTTGCACGGAGGATCTGTAAGGCGACACACAAATACGTACGCAACAAAAAAAGCAGGCTGAGTGAGTAGAGGAGTCCGCTGGACGCAGACTTATATAACGCGGCAACGCACACCGCATCACTCAGGAACAGGCGTGTGAACAGTTCAACTGGCGTTCAGACCGACGAGGTATGCCATCCCGCCTACGCCGGCGGTCTAGAGACAGACCCGTGTCAGAGACACACGTAGAGGACGGGCCTGGTGACCGAGCGTTCAGCAGCAGGACACAAACGGGGTAATTGCAGCACTCCCAGTGTCAGCTTTGATAAATAAAGGATGATGTAGGGTTTTCCTCGGCTGCTGCCGTGTCGTCTGCAAGCTGTGTAAGTAATAATGGGCAATTAGAGCCACACCAGGTTGCTCGTTAGTCTGATTGTTCGTGAGACAAAGGGGGCTGGGGGCATCTATTCTTTCCCCCGGGAAGGCCACCCCTCCCACTCTCCCCCACACCCCCACACCCCCACTTCTGTTTCAAGTTGTTCTGCACAGGTCTATGCGACAGCACATGAGAGGGAGAGGGCAACAGAGATGGAGACTGAGAGAGAGACAGAGAGAGAGAGAGACAGAGAGAGAGGAACTGCTGGCAATGCCATCCACTCTTTGTTCATTCATTGGATGGTTTCATAAAAAATAAAACATAACTATGGCTGCCTTCTAGTTTGTGATAGAGTGTAACCTTTATTCATTCTTCTGATAAACGTTCATTAATAAACATACTTTGTGTACATTGTACGGTTGTACCTGGCAAGAAGCTGTCTATCTCTCTGTCAGTCTCTCTCCATCTTTCTCTTTCTCTCTTTCACGCTCACCCTTTCTCTCCGTCCCTCTCTCTCCCTCCCTCTCTGTCTGTCTCTCTGTCCCTCTCTCTGTCTCCCTCCCTCTCCCTCTGTCTCTCCCTCTGTCTCTCCCTCCCTCTCTGTCCCTCTCTCTGTCTCCCTCCCTCTCTCTCTGTCTCTCCCTCTCTCTCTGTCTCTCCCTCCCTCTCTGTCTGTCTCTCTGTCCCTCTCTCTGTCTCCCCCCCTCTCCCTCTGTCTCCCTCCCTCTCTCTCTGTCTCTCCCTCTCTCCCCCCTCTCTCTCTGTCTCTCCCTCTCTCTGTCTCCCTCCCTCTCTCTCTGTCTCTCCCTCTCTCTCTGTCTCCCTCCCTCTCTCTCTGTCTCTCCCTCTCTCTCTGTCTCCCCCCTCTGTCTCTCCCTCTCTCTCTGTCTCCCTCCCTCTCTCTCTGTCTCTCCCTCTCTCTCTGTCTCCCCCCCTCTCTCTGTCTCTCCCTCCCTCTCTGTCTGTCTCTCTGTCCCTTTCTCTGTCTCCCTCCCTCTCCCTCTGTCTCTCCCTCTCCCTCTGTCTCTCCCTCCCTCTCTGTCTGTCTCTCTGTCCCTCTCTCTGTCTCCCTCCCTCTCTCTCTGTCTCCCCCCCTCTCTGTCTCCCCCCTCTCTGTCTCCACCCCTCTCTCTGTCTCTCCCTCCCTCTCTGTCTGTCTCTCTGTCCCTCTCTCTGTCTCCCCCCCTCTCTCTGTCTCCCCCCCTCTCTCTCTGTCTCCCCCCCTCTCTCTGTCTCCCCCCTCTCTCTGTCTCCCTCTCTCTCTGTCTCCCTCTTTCTCTCTGTCTCCCCCCCTCTCTGTCTCCCCCCCTCTCTCAAAAGGACAGCACGAGGGAGCTGTATTGTGTTCTGTGTTCCCCCTTCTACTTTTTAATCAAGCAATCATTATGCAGAGGCGAAAAGAAAGCTATTAATGAAGGTGATATGATTAATATAGATGGGAAAATCTGAATATGCATGGCCTTTGCATATCTGCCTAGCATTAAACAGGGTTAGATTAGTATAACTAGTAAGAGAATATGAGTGTGACCAGCGGTATATTTCATCTCAATGGAGTGAAATATGTGTTTTGTATCTCGTTTTTGGGGGTGATTGAGTTCATGGTATGGGGGAAGAATAGAGACCCCTTGAGCGTTTTGTTTCCAGTCAATTCTATACTTTTTGGAAGCAGTGAATAATGTATTGCAAAATGATTGCAGAATTTTGATCAATTTCTACAGTGCTAGGATACAGACATGTGAATCAACATGCAGTTATTAAAGTTTAATGTGTTTTGTATAAAGAAATATATACGAGTACTACATTGTTGAAGATAAATAACTCATTTGACAGATTAAATCAAAACAAATAAACACAAATGAAACCCTGTCATGACCAAACTTGTATGGGCCACACGGATGTGCTGAAAATGTAAATTCCTGAATTAGCCGTGACAAATTACCAAGATGGCTTCCGGTGTTTCCCATGACAACCATCTGTTCCCGTGAACCCTGCAAGTGTTCCTCCATCACTCTTGCTACAGTTGGATGAAGCTACCCCGACGCCAGACCTCTGAAGCCAGCTCGATCTGGACACGTTTGAATAAATCAGAGGCCTGGGGAAGAGTCAACAGCAGCTCTCTCTCTCTCTCTCTCTCTCTCTCTCTCTCTCTCTCTCTCTCTCTCTCTCTCTCTCTCTCTCTCTCTCTCTCTCTCTCTCTCTCTCTCTCTCTCTCTCTCTCTCTCTCTCTCTCTCTCTCTCTCTCTCTCTCTCTCTCTCTCTCTCTCTCTCTCCTCTCTCTCTCTCTCTCTCTCCTCTCTCCCTCTCTCTCTCTCTCTCTCTCTCTCTCCCCTCTCACACTAACTCTGAGGTGGACCCCTGCTCGCTTGAGTCTTCATTCTGGGTTGGGGCCGACGGCTGCGTGTGAAAATCCTCAAGAGTTGAAGAAAACGGCCCCTGACAGCACTCTGTGGTCGGTAATGTGCGTGGAAGGGGTCCCATGTCAGGAGACCGGAGGAGACCTGTGCTCGTGAAGAAAGAGAAATATAAAACATGTTGTTTGTTGATGTTTGTGCGCTGCCCTTCGCTGCCCCCGAGTAGCTGTGGGTAAATTGTTTTGAGACATTTCTGGTTCTGACTCAGTACGGCTTCACGTCTTCATCATTCTCTGAAATCTTATTTCAACGATTTTCCTTCCTCTTAGGTTTCCCTCTCAAATCAACGTGTGGACATTAAAACGGCAGATCGCTGTTTCAAATTGCAGATACTCTCCAAGAACAACGGTCGTTTCCAGAGCCAGTGCATCACGGGGGCTAATATGTGTGATAATATGTAATGCTAATAATGCTAATAATAATGCTAATGTCGCGGTCTTCATTCCAACGCAGCACTGCGAGGGGCCCCGGGATGTGTTTCTCCAGGGCCCCTCCATCGGGCCCCCCAACGCCATAGCAATTAGACGGGTTTGAGACGAGCGTTTCCTCACTCTCTGACACGAGGTCCCGGCACGCCGGCAGCGAGCAAACATCTTTCAGCGCGGACGATGCATTAACACGCCGTCACCGACTGAAGTTTTAGACGTT
>JACYXH010000223.1:0-37500 GCA_026745465.1 Lota lota | reverse complement strand
TCCTGGTACGGGATGGAAAGCAGACTTACGCCGCTTAATTTCTCCCCACTCTTAAAGTGGCACGAGGTGCTGCCAGCGGGGCAGATGTACTGGTATCCTATCATGACGAACAAAACCGCTAAGATAGGAACCAAGATGAGTTTACTGGATCTGTCGTCCATCATATCAGGAGAGTATTGTCATATCCTTGCGTTGAATAATTATTCTTTGACCAGTGGGTCTTTCCCAGGAGTCATTCCTTCAAGCCACGTCAGGTGTCTGCTATAGGCGCCTATGGGTTCTCAAAGTGCCACATGTTGATCAAGATAACACCGAAACAGCATCCTTCCTTTGCGATAATCGCGGTGGTCTGGGAAAGGCGAAGCCCCCTTCCTTCAAATGAAACAGCACTAACAGTAGTGCACGCGTTCGACGCTGCGAAGGAAATGTCCACATTCTGGACCAAAAGTCATCTCATCGTCACTCTGTGCGCGGCTTACTTTACCCGTTCGCCGTCCAACTTCTCCCATAGCGATGGAGAGAATCGTCCGTGCGGTGTCTCCGGTATGAACTCGAACGCGGAGTTGAGCGTGGAGCCACTCCGTATAGTTCTTGTTCGCGGTCTCTAGGCAATGTAGCTCGCCGCAGTTTCAGCAAACCCCCCACGATACCTTCAGAAATATCCCAACTTGTGTCTACAAGGCGAGCACAACGACACCGGTTGGGTTGGGACTGTTGATGCAGCTCGTCCTCTCACATCATCAAGGTTTCAACACTGAGGGAATGAGATGCTGCATCAAACCGGCGGAGGCGTTGTGTTCGAGACGACGTTTCAACCCCCCCGTTTCAACCCCCCCTCCCAATACGGGCCACGTCCCCCTAACCAACCCCATCCACTCTGTTCTCCAGCTGGAGCTGAAACGCACAACAGTGAGGGACCAAAGCTGCTGAACCCGTCCAATCAAACTTAATGAGCATTGCAACATTCGTGTGCAGGTGTGCACTTGAGCACGTGTGCACGCCTAGATGCACGAGAGCTAGAGTGGGATAGGCGAGTTGCATCTATTTAAGTACCTTTATGTTTTAATTCATGTTTTAAGTAGCTTGCAGAGGTAAACTACACGAACAGAAATAGTAAGCCTTCAGTAGGCTGACGTCATTGTACAGACTTACAACTTCAGCACCATGGTCAGAGAGAGTGTCTTTTGAAATGAGTCTGCAATCGAACAGGAGAGGCGTCAATATGGCTTTCCAATGTTGAGTATTGGGATTTGCGCAACTTTTTTGTTTGCGAGTTTATGTGTGCGGCAATGTGTTTGTGTGGTACGAAATACAGATAGTCCCTTTGGCTGTAGTTCTATTTAAAGTGTATCACTCGTGAGTTGCATGTCGCATGAACATATTTAATGCACATAGGCTAATATCACATCAAGTGCACATCTTATTTTTTTTATAATTATACTTTAATAATAATACTATTAATAATTCATTTAATTTTTTATAATATATATATATATAATCAATATATATTATCACCTATTCAAAATACTATTAATATAATTACTATTCATATAATTATATATTATAAGGCTATTTAGTATCAGTGATTATTATAATTGAAACATGCACACGGTTGAATTGATGGTTAGTGGGATTCTGTGGCGCCTGTTAAAATGTAGGTGTCTACGGCATTGCCGGACAAAATGTACATACATTTTTTTATTATTATTAGGTTTTCATATCCGCATTAGCTTAAGAAGACATATAAAAATATGATATTAAGCTAAAATATTACAAAATATCAAGCAATGTATTTTTTCCTTACATTTTCTTCTCAGTTACGAAGACAGGTTAGCGTTAGACTCCTCAATTAGCCTGCTGACGTTCAGATAGCAGAGAGGCGCTTTGTATGGAAGCGGCGAGTAGCGGTGTGGACTATGACAAGGGGATGCTATTATAAACAGTGTATCGTTAGTTACAAGTTACACTCTGAACGTTGACCACCGACAAACATGTGCACATGTTTGTAGAAAACCTTTCGTGTGTCTTCAACGGCCGGCCGGGGCTGCTGTGTTACATTCAGGCTATTCCCTCTCAACTTGTCCGTCTAACTTGATTTCGTTCTGTTTTTACCCACTTGGCATAACCTGAGTTAAACAAGTGTAGGCCTGGTAAACCGACCTATGTCACGGAATTGACATGCTTTTACGTTTTTATTTTCTCAACCGGTTTTAGGGGATCTGTAGGCGACTACTGTGTGCCCAAGTTTGAAAGGCAGGAACAACTACGTGGCAAGAGTTGCTGGGACGCTTGGATGTTGGCTGTATCGTAGTCGAATCGTGCTTTCGGGTTGTCCTCTTGCTGCGTTCCCGTCGGTTGAGATGATGAGGAACGTGTTGCTGTTTGCGTTGTTGTTCACGTTAAACACCCACCAAGCGAGCGCTGCGTCTAAAGGCGTCTCTGCTAGTCTCAAAGCCAAATGGGCCATGACGCCGTTCCTCCTCGAGACAAGGTACCCTAATCACAATCACACACACACACACACACACACACACACACACACACACACACACACACACACACACACACACACACACACACACACACACACACACACACACACACACACACACACACACACACACACACACACACACACACACACACGAGGTCAACATTTTCCTGTTCATTGTGTCATGCAATGAACAATGTTAGGATTGACTCAAACACCTACCCCTACCTGCATGCAGAAACAAGCAATCCATTTATGGGGTGGGTGGGGGGGGGGGGGGGGGGGGGGTGGTTTACTAGGCTAGTTGTCTTTAAAGGCAACTAGTCTATGTTTTGTTTTTCTACGTTTACATGCTCCTGACCTTTTTACACTTATAACATCTTACAATTCTGTGTACTTATGTAATGTGAGACGGATGCACTTCCTGAATCCTTGATAGGCGATTCGTTATAAAATGTTATTGATGTGGTCAATAGTCGTAGATAGTAAAAGCATTCGTCCACTAGCTGTCCCTATACCAATACTTATATTATATTATTATTGCTTCATGTGTTAAAATTTCACTCACCTCTTGAATATCTATGTCTCTTCTGTACAGCGAGTTCATTGCAGAAGATGGCAATGAGAAGTTTTGGCAGTTTGTTGATACTGTGAAAGAGCTAACCGTATACAAGAATGGAGGTACGGCAAGTTGTCCTCAATTCCCCCCCCCCCCCCCCCCCCACCTTGCTGCGTCATTACAGTATAAGGTGTTGTCTTCAGTTGTGTGTCTTTTAAGTTGTGCTGGATCTGCCCCCACAGAGTCCGTGCGGTCCTACTACAATCTGATCCTGAAGAAGGCGGGCCAGTTCCTCACACACCTTCAGGTCGGCCTCCTGAGGTTCGCGCTGTCCCTGAGGACCTACTCCCCAGCGGTGGCCGCGTCTCAGCAGGTGTGTTGCCGCCGAAACACACCAAGAGTGGAGTGAACCGCCGGGGTGCGGTGGAGTGCGACTCTTTAAAAAAAAAAACCTCTCTTTCCTTTTCCTTTGCCCCCGCCGGCTGCAGATAGCCAGCGATGAAGCCGCGCCCCAGGCCTGCCCGGCGTTTGTGTCGGTCCATGGCGGGCACGGCTGCAGCACCAAGGACATCAAGAAGCTCCTGAAGAGCGCCGTGGACAGGTAACGCAAGGTCCTCCGTGGTGGACACCTCACTCCGGGAAACCTTACAGGACCGTGCCCTGTCTGTGTGTGTGTGTGTGGGGGGGGGGGGGGGGGGGGGGATAGATCGCCTCTCCTGGCTTCACGCAAGCATCCGTTACCAATGGGATCTGTGGGAATCACCTCGTTGCACCCATTCCACCTGAGAGCGTTTAGCCACGAGCGTGAACAACGAGCGTGGCACTGTGGTCTTTGTGAAAAGGCATTTTGTAAAGTACCTCGACGGCGGTTCACTGTCATGCGGTCCACAAACCGCCGTACAGACTGACGCACATTGATGCCGAAAGACCAAAGTGCTGTATTGCTATTGCTGTATGCTAAATGCTCTTCAACAGTGTCTACACAACAAATCAATCCCGACTAATTAAATTGGTAACGGATGTTTTAGTGAAGCCAGGAGAGACTGCCACAGTGGTTTGATCGCCCAGACCGGTATTGTCCTTTTTTAAGAGAGCTTTGGTTCGCCAACGTGGGCGGCTGCAGTCATTTGGCTCCGCGGTGAAAGCGTTCACCTTCCAAGTCCTAGCGTCCCAAGAACCTTTTTTGTTTTGTCTCTTTGTTTTTTTTCCTTTGTCTAACACGGACCAAAAGACGAGCCGTCCACTTTAGGTTTCTGTTCTTTTTTCTTTCTTTTTTTTTTAACCGGCTCTTGAAATGTCCGCAGGCCAAAGCCATACTTGTACAAGACTGACCACAGATACCCCGGCCGCAATGTCACCGACGTGCCCGTGGTGATCCTCTACGCTGAGATCGGAACCAGGAAGTTCAGCGCTTTTCACGCGGTGCTGTCCGAGAAGGCGGAAGCGGGCTCGCTAGTCTACGTGCTTCGGCATTTCGTGGAGGTGAGTCGCGCCCCGTGCTTCTGAACTTGTGCTCCGGCCACCGCTGTCTCATGTCGATGCTCTTCAGAGTGCGCACAGGCGCACGCACACAGACGACACAAACAGAAGTCCTTTTCTAAACTTAATTCCCCTCAGCCATGTGTGTGTACATATACTGTATATAAAATACTTATAAATGTATAATCAGTCGTACTATACTGAATGTCAGATATGTATGTATTTACAGTGTATCTGGTGTCAATAAATACATCCCCTAATTATGGGTGAATTTTTATTTTGACACGTAGCGTAACCTAGCAACTGGCATACAACAGTCTTATTTTTTCCTCGGCTTCGTCGTTTATCTCCGTGGAGGACAGGAGAACAAGACACCTGGACAGGCTAGTGCTAGTGTTACTGAAACGCACACTTCTTTACCCTCGCAGTTGGTGGATTCGCGATCTCCATGCCATTGTTGTGTTTTTCTCATCTTTAGCTGGAAGAGTGAGCCATATCTGCCATGCCATTGACTCTGCTGGCCCTGACAAAAGCAGAGGAGAGAGAGAGAGAGAGAGAGAGAGAGAGAGAGAGAGAGAGAGAGAGAGAGAGAGAGAGAGAGAGAGAGAGAGAGAGAGAGAGAGAGAGAGAGAGAGAGAGAGAGAGAGAGAGAGAGAGAGAGAGAGAGAGAGAGAGAGAGAGAGAGAGAGAGAGAGAGAGAGAGAGAGAGAGAGAGAGAGAGAGAGAGAGGGCCCTGACTCCGTTGGCAGAAGTAACAAGTCTTTTCAGAGATGAACAATGAAGGGAATTACAGTGTAGGTGGGGAACATTTTCTTCCAGATTCTACCTTTGGAAGTGAATAGCGGGGGGCGTTTGTGTCAAGGCTGCATCGCGCTAAGCACATGTCCCTTGTCTTGCAGTCTTTGGGATGTGCTTCTGTGTCTGAATTCAATGGTGGTAGCATTTATTTAGCTCCCTGTGGCAGAGGAGTTGATAAATAGTTTGTGCTTACCGATCAAGCACTCTGTGAAATGACTTATGATGAGATGCTACCTGTTGCTCGCAAACGGCAGCTGTTTGCGACGCTGAGTTAGCACAGAGAATAAGTAACTCAAGCATTTAGGCTAGTTTAGGGTGGAACTTCATTTAAGACAAAACAAGTCGCAAATCAGGGCATGGCAGTCTGTTTGTGGCTTCTGGGAATGCACTTGCTCTTGAAATACAGTTGAGGCGTTTACCAACCGCCCATTATCTGCTGTTGCAAATAGCTACCGTAATGCTCTTGTGTCCAATATTCAGCTGAAGATAAACCGCTTTTCTATTGTGTTAATCTGCTTGTCTTTTTTGAAAATCTCTATACTTAGGATAGTGCAAATTTAACTTCAACACAATTCATTCAACTTGTTCACTTTTGTGGTTGATTTATTGACCAAGTCAAAGTTTATATATTTTGAGTACAGAAAGAAAGCAGAAAAAAAAACACACACACACACACACACATACTGCCGATGCAAAGCTAGTGTGTGTGGTGGTTGTCTTGGTGAGCTGGCCAGTGGCCCACACATCCCTAACACCTCCCCAGCATTTCCCCTGGGAGAGGTGAGGTCCTCCGATGCAGCCTCTCACTCCTCGTCTCCCCCTTCTCCCCCCCCCCCCCCCCCCCCCCCCCCCCCCCAGGACCCCCAGCCCCATAAGGTGCTGCTGTCGGGGTACGCTGTGGAGCTGGCCATCAAGAGCACGGAGTACAGAGCGGTGGACGACACCCAGGTTAAAGGTCGGTCTGTTTCACCCCATGCTTTTTGCTCTGCTGTGTCCGCTGTGTCTTTTAAACTTCGTTGTACTATGTCTGGTCTCGCAAATCGGACATTCGATGAATTATCTAAAGTCCGATTATAGCAGACAAGCGCAAATCTGGGTGAAGGGGTGGTTTCAACTTCCTTTGCGTCATATTTCTTTCGACCAATCACGTTGCTGGAGACGGGTGATTTGGAAGCGTGTGATTGGCGAACACAAACGCGCTGAGCACTAGTAAACGGTGAACAGTGGTTTCAAATCAACACCGTTCACACTGGCCACTGTAGAAATACTCTTATTAAATCCCCTTCGGAAAGCTCCATCCGCTCACATACTCGCGTACACGTTTGGTTTCCGGCCCAGACTCTGTGTTGAAGTTCTGCTGTGGCAAAGTAGGGCCGCTGGCACCGAGACCATACTGTATCCGCCGCATCTGCGGCCTTATTTAAACCCGGGTGCTTCCTTGTTGTCTGGTTCTAGATTCAAAGGCTGGCACCAGCCGAGAAGAGGATGATGTGGATGAAGTCCAAGGGTTCCTGTTCGGAACGTTGAAGTAGGAAAGCAAAAGCAAAAAACCGTCTTTCCCTCATAACGGCTACCGCTAAAATAGTATAGCAATGCACCGTAACTGGCCAAGCCTTGAGCTAGGTATACCGTTGGAAATGAGATTTATGCCATTGAATGGCTTGTCTTGCTGTCTGAACCAAGAGGCTTACTTGTAGCCTTGATGAGATCATGATGTCCTTTCTTCCGCTGGCGGTCAGGAAATCCCACCCTGAGCTGCACGCCCCACTGGCAGAGCTTCGTAAGCACCTGCTGGAGAGCAGCGATGACATGGCCCCCCTCAAAGTATGGGAGCTGCAAGGTGACAAACTTCATCAAACATCTCATCTTGTTTTTAAGGCAAATGGTTATATTATGTTGTATTTATTTGTATACTTTATTTATTTGTATATTGACAAAATACTATTGCTATTTTGCATTGTATATACCTTACCTTTTTTCATCAAGCCTGATTATTATTTTATCGTGGGATTTAAGTAGAAACTCATGTAGTTTAATATGTCATAGTGTTTTTTTAGCTTGTCTAATGATCATGTAATTATGGAAATTATAATGAGTTATTAGTCTGAATAATAATTACTAATAAGAATAAGGTAACTGACTCTGTCCATAGACAGTAGTTTCCAAGATATATGGACAGTCAATTCCCTTATTTTTCTTATCAATAACTATTATGCAGACAAATACATCAATATATTATCCATGATTACATTATCATTACACACGTAGTTAATAGGTCATAGTGTTTTTAACATTTGTAATGATAATGCAATCATGGATATTGTAATGCAATACTTTATTTATAATTTATTTTTGTATACTATATTTATTTGTGTATTGACAAAATACTATTGTTATTTTGTATTGTATATACCTTACCTTTTTTCATCAAGCCTGATTATTATTTTATCGTGTGATTTAAGTAAAAACTCACGTAGTCATGAGCAATGTGTCAGCATAATCAGCATTAATAACAATAAATATGGTAATTGACTGTGTCCTTAGATCTTAGTTTCCAGGCGGCTGCTAGAATCCTGTCAGTGCCAAAGTTTGATGCTCTCAAGCTCATGAGGGACCTCAGTCAAGACTTTCCAAGCAAAGCCAGGTAGGGAAGCTAAGACTCCAGAGCAGACAAAAACAAGTTAGATGAAGCTCAGATTTGGCTAAGGGACCTACAAATATGCAATCAAAGGCTTCAGCTAGTCGTGCCAAGATACACTATCCTCTTGGACTGAAACCCAACTAGAACACTGTTCCAGCCACGGCTGTCTCATGTCGATGCTCTTCAGAGTGCGCACAGGCGCACGCACACAGACGACACAAACAGAAGTCCTTTTCTAAACTTAATTCCCCTCAGCCATGTGTGTGTACATATACTGTATATAAAATACTTATAAATGTATAATCAGTCGTACTATAACGAATGTCAGATATGTATATATTTACAGTGTATCTGGTGTCAATAAATACATCACCTAATTATGGGTGAATTTTATTTTGACACATGTAACGTAACCTAGCAACTGGCATACAACAGTCTTATTTTTTCCTCGGCTTCGTCGTTTATCTCCGTGGAGGACAGGAGAACAAGACACCTGGACAGGCTAGTGCTAGTGTTACTGAAACGCGAGAGAGAGAGAGAGAGAGAGAGAGAGAGGAGAGAGAGGGAGAGAGGAGAGAGAGAGAGAGGGAGAGAGAGAGAGAGAGAGAGAGAGAGAGGAGAGAGAGAGAGGAGAGGAGAGGAGAGAGGGAGAGAGAGAGAGAGAGAGAGAGAGAGAGAGAGAGAGAGAGAGAGAGAGAGAGAGAGAGAGAGAGAGAGAGAGAGAGAGAGAGAGAGAGAGAGAGAGAGAGAGAGAGAGAGAGAGAGAGAGAGAGAGAGAGAGAGAGAGAGAGAGAGAGAGAGAGAGAGAGAGAGAGAGAGAGAGAGAGAGAGACTCTGGCGATCTCCATGCCATTGTTGTGTAACACACTACAGAAATAAACGCAACCCGATCTGGTGCGTTCTCCTAACGTGTCCTGTTCATCACATCTGGGCTTCTGTTAAGCTGGTGTTTCCCACCACTTGACGTGTGGAGTGATCTTTCGTGGTAAGATGGCCCCAGCAGCGTCACCACCGCTCTTCGAGATTGGAGCGCGCGTGCTCCCGGCACACACGGCCAACCGTGAGACCGAAGCGATGGTTGGCGTGAATGTTTACGGGGAACACGATCCCCACGTACCGTCCTGAGGCGCCCGTAGAATCTTGGGGAGATTAAAAAGTGCGTTTTCACTGTCGACAGGGGGAATGCTGAAAAAGCTGATGGTGACTGTGCATGCTTTACTGTTCCCACAGATCACTGACAAGGGTGACCATAAAGCCGGAAATGAGAAAAGAAATTGAGGAAAACCAAAAGGTGCGCTGTCCTCTGCAGCATCCCACTCTGCTCCCCAGAAGTGGTTCACTTGGTCTGATAGCATCACGCCTTCTGAAAGCCATTTCTTATCTGTGCGCGCACTCAACCCTGTGATATAAATGAATTCTTCCCTTGGTCGTCCCACTGTAACCTTTTTATTTTTTTTGGACACAGACATAGTGGGGCTAACTAAGGGGCTCTGAATCTGATGAGCATCTGACTAACGGCTAACTCGTCCTCACAGCGTCTAAGCGAGACCCTCGGGATTCAGCCCGGGGATGCAGCGCTCTTCATCAATGGGCAGAACATCGATCTGGACACACACACCCCCTTCAGGTAGGGCGTCTGGCAGGGAGGAGAGTGCATGGAGCTCAAATAAAAAGGATCAAATACTGACCAGTGGCGCAGAGATTCTCATGCCCATGAAACAAAGTCTACAGCCCTGCAAAGCCTCAGCCGATAAATACTAACCTGTGATGTATTTCTGTTTCTTTTGCAGCATCCTGGACATGCTCCGAGGAGAGGCGAGGCTCCTGGAGGGTCTACATAATCTGGGCATCACCGGGGAGCACCAGGGGAGGCTGCTCAGGCTGCCTGTGGGCGTTGTGGAGGACAGCTACGCGCTGGATATCAGACATCCAGCCATAATGGTGAGAGACTCTGCCAGGGCTGGTGCAGCAGAGCAGATGTCTCTCTCTCGCTCTCGCTCTCTCGCTCTCGCTCGGTGCGGATCAGCACTGCAGGTGCTTTGTTCAGATCCCACCCAGCAGGCATGGATTAGCGCGGCTAGTGCTCATCAGACTATTGCAACAGTCCCTCGTCTGCCAGAAACCTCAATTATAAACTGGGAAGGGAGCCAATGAAAGCTATCAAATTAAAAACGTCCAAACTTTCATTTTGTCCCTATTGGCCATTTTAATATTTAAGACGCTCTGAAAAAATGCCAAACACATGAATGTGATATATTAAGTCCAGGATAATAGACACAAATCAACAAGGGGGTGGGGCCTTGCTTTTACCACTATAGTCAATTTTAAGAAGTGTGTGTGCGCGTGCACTGCTTTCGAAAAAAAAAGTGTTATAAAAACAAAAAAAGATGTAATGGCCCAGCTCTGTTTCTTTATCTCCCAGAAGCTAAATGAAAAACTTTCCAAGCAGTTTATATGCTTAAACTGCCGTCGTCATAACACATCTCTAACACCCACCGATGCATCTTCACAGCCCCAAGTTGAGGTGAAACATTGCGGTTGTGTAGTGCAGTATGTGGCTGGTATTGGCACTTTCGGTCTCAAGCGTGGCTGGCTGGAAGGAAAACGTCTGCTGTCCGATGTCGATCATATGCTGCTGTTGTAAATGGTTTGAAGTATGACACCGGTTTGGGTGATCAAACCGTCATCATCGCCTCTCCCTGCATCAGTAAAACATCCTTTACCGATTATCGTTTGTAAAAATCGCTTTCTTGTACCGATTTTACCCAAAATGCGTTTGGCGTCAGCCCCCATTCCAGAAATGTACACATTGGCAATACAGCACTTTGGTCTCTTGGAGTCAATGCGCGTCGGTCAGTGCGTGGACAACACGACAGTGTATCGCCATAGCGGTACTTTACTAAAGGTTTATCACAAAGACCAAAGTGATACGTTGCCATCGTTTACGTTTACGGAAGACGCAAACGGCTTGGGCAGAATTAGCACAACAAAGTAATTTGGACAAATTATATTGGTAGGTTTAGGTCACCTATTTAGGTGACCGGTATTGGCCTTTTAACTTGTCAGGTATTATTATTATTAATATTATTATTATTATTAATTATTCCATTACAGACACTCGTAGCAGCAGAGAGACTTGCACTCGGTTAGAAAACGAGAAAAAGAGGAATGCAAGTCAAACTGTAGGAGAATACTGTCTGCTTGCGTCATCGATATTCTATCCAAGCACAATAGTTAACAATAAGAATAATTGATTGCATTTATATAGCGCTTTTCTAGGTCCCCAAAGCGCTTAACATAGTGTGTGTGTGTGTGTGTGTGTGTGTGTGTGTGTGTGTGTGTGTGTGTGTGTGTGTGTGTGTGTGTGTGTGTGTGTGTGTGTGTGTGTGTGTGTGTGTGTGTGTGTGTGTGTGTGTGTGTGTGTGTGTGTGTGGACATCCATATCTAGTGGATATACGAAACTATCTAGTGGTGCACCCACTTGAGCGCTCCTAAACATATATTCAGACACAGAATCGGTGTCATAAATAACCATAGCCGTTCTCCTTGCTGCGTCCCATCCTCCACAGTGGATGAACGACATAGAGAGTGACCCCATGTACCGCGGCTGGCCCTCAGGCATTCAGGAGCTGCTCAGATCCACCTTTCCCGGAGTCATCCGACAGATCCGTCGCAACTTTTTTAACCTGGTAAGATAAGTCCCACAGCGGCCGCCGAGGGCCGCGCCGCGCTGGAGCGAGGCTGCGGACGACTGGCTGCAGAGCCCGGGCGGTCAGTGTAGTGCAATGCACAGACGGTACTCGGCGACGAGCAGTGCACAGCGGTGGGAGAATTGTCTTGAGTGGGGGGGGGGGGGGGGGAGAGGATCAGGTTGCTGTCACCATACTGATGCTAAACCTATCGAAATGACTCTTTACCACCGTATCTTGTGTTTGGTACGTAGTTCGGATGTTTAGTACGGCGTTTCCATTTTGAATCGTATGTTTGAATTTGTATAATGATGTTGTGGATTCACTCGAATTAACTAATTCAAATAAATAAATAAAAATCACATTAGCTTAACAAACCACCCCCCCCAAAAGAAACAAATACAAATCATGTATATTCGTCCCCCCGAAAAAAATAGCTCAAACGAAGTCTTGCCTGTTTGTTGGCAGGTGCTGTTCCTGGATCCGGCCCAGGAGGAGAGCGTGGAGCTGGTGAAGCTCACAGAGCTGTTCTACAAGCACATGATCCCTCTGAGGTTTGTACCGGAAGGCTCCCGGGAGCCCGAAGGATCACGTGTCTGCAGCCCTGGCCTTGTCACTCCACCGTCGCCGGGCGGGTGCTCTGGACTTCCACCTCCTCCGCCCGCAAACGTCTGTCCTCTCCCCCCCCCCCCCCCCCCTGTAGAATCGGATTCGTCTTTGACGTCAACGCAGAAGAGGAGGTGGACGGCTTCGCGGACGTCGGGGTCGCGTTCTACCGCCTCCTGAGTTACATCGCCGAGGAGTACGATCTGCCCCAGGCGCTGACGTCGGTTGTCTCTGTGAGTGCGCCTCCTTCACTGGAGGGACTGTGTTCCACGCCCAGGCCGCCGGGTGCGTACCGGGCGACGGCGGTCAGGCGGCGTGTGTTGATTGGCGTTCCCTCCGTGCTCCCCCCACAGATGTACAACAAACTCCGCGTCGGAGAGGCGCTGACCGTGGACACGATCACCGCCTTCCTGAAGAGGAAATTCCCCAAAGCCAACGCAGGGAGGATTCTCGGGCCGGAGTCGGAGTATGATGACCGGAGACGGGTAAAAACATAACGCGTTGATGTGCCCACCGGTCTGCTGTTTGTTGGCTGTGGAGATACATACTTAGTAGACTCTTATTACCTTACAGTGCTTTTAAGATGCATAAAGGGGCTACTTGTAGGATTGCTTTAAATGGCCAATATATGAACAGGTTGTAATTTAACTAAGAAAATTACACCTTCTTGACTCTCTCCGTTTTGATTTATAGTTAGACCACGTTGGTTTTGCCGTGAAAAAGGAGAGAAGTGGCGTCAAAGCATGGATTAATGGCACAAATGTTCTTTAATTACTTTTTCATTTGTACATCATATACTTCTATAGGATAATATGTTAGTGTCTGATTGTTATTGTCTCGATCCTGCTCCAGCAGTCTGCAGTTCACTTACTGGCCAGTAATGAGTTATGAGAAGGAATTTCAGATTCTTACACAGAGTACTTTTTAAAGGAGAAAAACCAAACCCCATCGCCACGTAGATTGGTTTACACTGGATGACTCACCCTCTTGATTAAACACATGCTATTGCATGCATAACCTCTGATTGGCTGATGGGGTGATTGGCTTATCACCCTATAACCTCCTCTCACTGAATAGACCTTTTTCACAGAGACGTTTATCTTTGGAAGAACACAGCTCATAACACCAATTATTGGTCTGCTTCTTCTATATATTGGCGCACGGGTAGTAGACTAAACTAGCAACTAATGAAACACCTGCCTACCTCCCAAATGTTAACGTTAGGGGTTCTGTGGCTCCATGGTCAACGTGTGTTATCGTCCTTGGTTAAGTCTACCAGCCGTGCCCTGGTTAATTAGTGTTATGAGCGACACAGGCCTCTGTCGTACGATGACGCCTCGGTGAGAGAGGTGACGTCTACAGGGGAGCGGGCAGGCCTGCCCCGGAACGAAACCAAAACCTGAAAGTATTCTTTTAAGGTCGGGCTCAGGGGGGGGGGGCGGTTCTCCTTTAAGGAGCCGCTAGGGGTCAGGGGTATCTCTCTCCACGACGCCTACAGGAGGGGTCCTAATCAGGTAGCCCCCCCCCCCCCCCCCCCCTGACTGGAGGCATGTGTCCAGTCAGGGGGGGGGGGATACCTGATTAGCCTCCCTGTATCCAGGCCCCCCCCCTCCCCCCCCCCCCCCCCCCCCCCCCCCGACTGGAGGCATGTGTCCAGTCAGGGGTGGCTACCTGATTACCCCCCCTGTATCCAGGCCCCCCCCCCCCCCACCCCTGACTGGACACATGCCTCCAGTCAGGGGGGGGATACCTGATTACCCCCCCTGTATCCAGGCCCCCCCCCCCCCCCCCCCGACTGGAGGCCTCCCTGACTGGACACATGCCTCCAGTCGGGGGGGGGGGGGGGGGGGGGGGGGGGCGGTTACCTGATTAGCCCCCCTGTATCCAGGCACCCCCCCGACTGGAGGCCTCCCTGACTGGACACAAGCCTCCAGTCAGGTAGCCCCCCCCCCCTCCTGACTGGAGGCATGTGTCGTTTCTCCAGGCTGGCGCCCAGTTCTACAAGGAGAGCGGGCTGGGCGCGCTGCCCGTGGCGCTGTTCAACGGCGTTCCCCTCGACCCGGACGAGATGGCCCCGGACGAGCTGGAGACCCTGATCCTGCAGCGCATCATGGACTCCACCAACGTCTTCCAGAGAGCCGCCTTCATGGTAGGTCCCGCGAGCGTCGTGCAACGCGAACGCTTCACAACCGAACGTTCAAGTTGCAACGTGTGAGATTGAGCGGCTCTCGGTTGACAGGCGGGACACTTTCAGAGTTCGGTCCACTCTCCCTGGCTGCGACGTTGTGACGTGAAGTAGCGTAGCGCAGCTAGCAGGGTAGCGAGAGTGGGAGGGGTCCCGGGAGTGGCGATAGGAAGATTCTTCTAAACAAAGAGAGAGGTAAGGGCTGGCCAGCCTTTTTTTTTATTAGGATGGGATTTTATTGTAACATTTCCGGTTGCCGTTGACTACAGGTATGTCCAGGTCATTTTAAGCTATGCGGCAGTTGGAATGGTACACATTGCGACTTTAACTATAGACCAATACATTAAAGAGCCCGCTGTAGAGTGGTACCATTAATTTGCCTCCACTCAGATAACATTGAGGTTTGTGGCTTTATTCTTTTAATTGTATTTAATTTAATTATTTTATCGATCGAAAGAATCCATGTCTCTCTCCCCCCCATCCCTAGTACACAGTGAAGTGACCCCTGTCCCCCCCCATCCCTAGTACACAGTGAAGTGACTCCTGTCCCCCCCCCATCCCTAGTACACAGTGAAGTGACTCCTGTCCCCCCCCATCCCTAGTACACAGTGAAGTGACTCCTGTCCCCCCCATCCCTAGTACACAGTGAAGTGACTCCTGTCCCCCCCATCCCTAGTACACAGTGAAGTGACTCCTGTCCCCCCCCATCCCCCATCCCTAGTACACAGTGAAGTGACTCCTGCCCCCCCCCATCCCTAGTACACAGTGAAGTGACCCCTGTCCCCCCCCATCCCTAGTACACAGTGAAGTGACCCCTGTCCCCCCCCATCCCTAGTACACAGTGAAGTGACCCCTGTCCCCCCCTCCCGCAGGGCCAGTTGACGGAGGGCTCGGACGTGGAGGACTACCTGATGGAGCAGCCCAACGTGGTGTCCAGGATAAACCCTCTGATCCTCAGCACCGACCGGAAGTACCTGGACTTCACGGCCTCCCCAGGTGACCGACGGCGCCGGTTAAAAAATTAAAAACTCAGTCGACCGTTCTCTCGACTGTCTCTCGCTCGTTGCCGCGGTTGCTGAAGACTGAGGCGTGTCTCCCCGTCTCCCCTCTCTCACAGTGGCGGACGACTGGGAAGACACCACCATGTTCTCCTACCTGGACTCCAGGGACCGCACGGCCGTGGTGGCCAAGAGGATGAAGTACTTCACCAAGAACGGTGAGGAGCCCCTGGGCACTTCCTCAGAGGTTGTTGGTATTTGTGCGTCCAGCATCTGCGTAGGGAGACTATCTGTAGACGATCAAACCCCAGCGTTTCCCCCGCATGTTTCCAGCTGTGGCACAGCGCCTCCGCTGGTGCACTAGCGCCACTGCCATCAGTCATGCACATTTTGTGTGTGTGTGTGTGTGTGTGTGTGTGTGTGTGTGTGTGTGTGTGTGTGTGTGTGTGTGTGTGTGTGTGTGTGTGTGTGTGCGTGTGCGTGTGCGTGTGTGTGTGTGTGTGTGTGTGATTACAAAAAAACGAATATTAGAAATGATGTGGGCGCCTGAAATGCTAGTTGTTTTGATAAATAAATAAAAACATACCTCATAGGTGCCCCCTACTGTACCCCTTCTCTATTGTAACATTGTCGTTATTGTCATTGGAGAAATACTGTGGGGAAGAAATACTGACGGTAACATAGTGTTCTGCTATAGAAGAATACAAAACGCATGATGATACAGTAGGTGGCATTAGCTAATGAATGAGACTAAATGTATGTAGCAAGAGAAAAAGTTACTTTAATTAGCCTACATATCTGATTGTGTAGGACAGAAGCATCAGTATTATTGAAACCCGGACGATGGGATGGCTCCAGACTGCAGACTGAAAACTGCATTTGCGCAAACGTGAATGGCAAAAACATTTGGCTCGAGCACACAGTGCGCTCGCATGCTTTCTTTTGTCATGTTTTATTGTTGTACCATTGAATGAGACCATTTCTGTTGGAATGCACCCTCACTCACACTAAAACCTCTCCATGCCCGTGCACATCAGCACCGTGCACACCCTTCACCGTGCACACCCTTCACCGTGCACATCAGCACCGTTCACATGCACACATGCACACCCGCACCGCTCACATGCACACCCGCACCGTGCACACCCTTCACCCATGCACATCAGCACCGTGCACGTGCACATCAGCAATGTGTACACGCACGTCAACATAGATGACCTCAAACACCTAACTCCTCAGTCGTAGGGGAAACACTGAACAATGGTTTTTTTGTGGTGGATCTCTGAATGCCAGAGTTGGGCTTTGGTGAGGCAGAATAGGCTGCGTCTTCAGCAAGATAATTACTGGCTCTTCTGATTGGCCCACGGCCAGCAGGCTGAATGGAAGCGGGAGCCATCACTTCACTCCCTGGGCCACGATTGTTGTTTGGCTTTATGAGGCTAAGTAGGCTGATTGCTTTACTCACTGACTTACTGACCACCTGGCTGACTCACAGACTGGCTGGCTGTCTGGCTGGCTGATGCCTGGCTGACTTACTGAGCTTACTGGCTGAACTACTGACTGACTGACTGACATGAAGCAACATGCTGACTTGCTGACAGGCTCCCTGTCTGCTTGAATCACTGATGGACTGACTGACTGACTGACTGACTGACTGACTGACTGACTAGTTGAATAAAGGTGTGACAGATGGCACAATTCTGCTCTAATATCCTGAGCTCTCTGTCAAATCTCTCTCGCTCGCTCTTTCTCTCTCTCTCTCTCTCTCTCTCTCTCTCTCTCTCTCTCTCTCTCTCTCTCTCTCTCTCTCTCTCTCTCTCTCTCTCTCTCTCTCTCTCTCTCTCTCTCTCTCTCTCTCTCTCTCTCTCTCTCTCTCTCTCTCTCTCTCTCTCTCTCTCTCTCTCTCTCTCTCTCTCTCTCTCTCTCTCTCTCTCTCTCCCACACACACATGCGCTTTCATTTCTGTCCTTCCTGCACCAGACGGTGTCGGTGGAAAGAGAGAGAGAAAAAAAAAACCTTTCAAAGGATGAGACTCTCCAAAGGCAACCGAAGCACTGTGATGATGAACAGCGAAGAAGTATTAGGAAATGGAAATCTATTTTCCTTCTCGTGTCGCTTACCGTGGGCCGGACCTGTGCTCAGTAAACGGTACACACACAGCGTCCTGTCGCTTCAACCCCGGGGGGCTGGGGCTCGGGGGGGGGGGGGGGGGGGGGGGGGGGGGGTAGATGAGGTGGTCTGGAGACCAGAAGGTTGCTGGTACGACCCCCGGCTCCTCCTAGCCAGGTGTCGAGGTGCCCCTGAGCAAGACACCTTACCCTAACTGCTCCCGTTGACAGCGCCGTCTGTGAATGAATGGGTGTGTGAATGAATGGGTGTGTGAATGAATGGGTGTGTGAATGAATGGGTGTGTGAATGGGTGAATGTGCGGCCCTAACTGTGAAGCGCCTTTAAGTGCTCACCGGTTAGAGACGTGCTATTTAAATGCGGTCCGTTTACAATGTGCTTGTGTGCACTGGTGCGCGGCCCTCACCGCCGGCGCCGCTTCGCTGCTGTCTTGCCGTTGCCGGCCGGGCAGACGAGGACGGGATGAGTGGCGTGACGACGTGGATCGTGGGAGACCTGGAGACGGAGGCGGGAAAGCGTCTGCTGGCGGGCGCACTGAAGCACGTGGTGAGGCGCGCGCACGCGCATGCATGCACACACACACACACACACACACACACACACACACACACACACACACACACACACACACACACACACACACACACACACACACACACACACACACACACACACACACACACTTTGCCATATTGAGGGCGGGACTTGAATGGCCGCCTGGCAGCAGTCTGAACAAAACTCATTAATATTCAATCCTTGATAGCTTCTGGACGAAATAAAACTGTCGAACAGTACCATGCAAAATGCATAATTCTGAGATGAGCTAGCCACTGAGAGAAGAAAAGAAAAAAAAAATACGAGAATGAAAAAATAATCTTTATGTAGTATGGTAACGGGTCACTCTGCATCCAACTGCTGCAAACCCCCCCATAGGCCGTTAGAGGAACTACATGCTAGTCTCTACCGTGAACCACCTACAGGCCGTTAGAGGAACTACATGCTAGTCTCTACCGTGAACCACCTACAGGCCGTTAGAGGAACTACATGCTAGTCTCTACCGTGAACCACCTACAGGCCGTTAGAGGAACTACATGCTAGTCTCTACCGTGAACCACCTACAGGCCGTTAGAGGAACTACATGCTAGTATCTACCGTGAACCACTTACAGGCCTTTAGAGGAACTACATGCTAGTCTCTACCGTGAACCACCTACAGGCCGTTAGAGGAACTACATGCTAGTCTCTACCGTGAACCACCTAAAGGCCGCTAGAGGAACTACATGCTAGTCTCTACCGTGAACCACCTAAAGGCCGTTAGAGGAACTACATGCTAGTCTCTACCGTGAACCACCTACAGGCCGTTAGAGGAACTACATGCTAGTCTCTACTGTGAACCACCTAAAGGCCGTTAGAGGAACTACATGCTAGTCTCTACCGTGAACCACCTAAAGGCCGTTAGAGGAACTACATGCTAGTCTCTACCGTGAACCACCTAAAGGCCGTTAGAGGAACTACATGCTAGTCTCTACCGTGAACCACCTAAAGGCCGTTAGAGGAACTACATGCTAGTCTCTACCGTGAACCACCTAAAGGCCGTTAGAGGAACTACATGCTAGTCTATACCGTGAACCACCTAAAGGCCGTTAGAGGAACTACATGCTAGTCTCTACCGTGAACAACCTAAAGGCCGTTAGAGGAACTACATGCTAGTCTCTACCGTGACCCACCTAAAGGCCGTTAGAGGAACTACATGCTAGTCTCTACCGTGAACAACCTAAAGGCCGTTAGAGGAACTACATGCTAGTCTCTTCCACAGGAGCTTCAGAAACAGGCGGCCATGGTTGCCTCGTCTTTTGGACTTCAGCACACACTGAAAGTGGTCTCCAAAGTTGATAGTTGATAGAATATGTTGCTTAAAACACTAGCATGACTGCGATAACTTACAGTATGGATACAAAATGTGTGTTTTTACATTTATCTGGCATGCGGACATCAGTCTTTTATCGTTTTTGCAGCGAGTGTGTGTGTGTGTGGTGTGTGTGTGTGTGTGTGTGTGTGTGTGTGTGTGTGTGATTTATCTTGTTGTGCACGTCGTCCGTTACGTTTACCGTTTTCAAATTTAGATTGAATCAATGCTAGAGTCCACATCAACAATGTAATTTGGCCTCTGTGAAAGGGTCAACGTTCCTTCGGAAAAAGGAACTCTTTGTTCACCGTGCATTGTTACTGGCGTCTTGTGAAGTCGTTTTTATTGTTACTTTTTTTTTTTTTTTTTTTACACCCCGGCAACCTTATGCATCTGCATATTCTCTCGTGCACCTTTTTATGTTCTTATTCTGCCGCGTGAAATGAATCACTGGCATACAATCAAGACGGCGGCTGCTTTTTATGCGGTGTGTTGCGTGGAGCTGCCGGCGTTTAATTAGAAGCTGTGGCGGCGAGCCTCAGAAGGAATAAAAACACACTGTATTCACCGGGGACACTCTTCACCTTGGCCTGTCTGACTCGCGAGTGTCGCGGCCGTTAATCTCAGAGCAACAGCCACATAAATAAAGAGGGATTTAAGCACTGCACACATCTAAGGTTTCACTCGGCCCGCCCGCAGGAACAACAAGGCCAAGGGTGATGATAATGCCGTAAAATATAGTCCAAAAATATATTTCATTTGGTGTATTTTAAAGAGGTGACGGGTAATAGTTTATTAATGTCCATACAAGATATATAAGATGTTGAAGATATAAAGTTACATATTCACCTGTCTCATAAACTATGGCTTGTTATGCTCGCTCAGTCTTTAAATAAACTATACACATTATATTCGTAGGAGCTGGAGCCGAGCAAACAAACAACTCCTGCCGCAGCTTTCCTCTCCCTTGCTCTGTGACAGTTACAATAATATGAGAAATGTGATACATATCCACCCTGTGTGTGTGTGTGTGCGCATATGTTAACATTTGTGTATGTGTAAATGTGTGTGCTTGCGCATGTGTTAACGTTTGTGTGTGTATGTGTGTGTGTATATGTGTTTGTGTGTGTGTGTGTGTGTATATGTGTGTGTGCGCATGTGTTAACGTTTGTGTGTGTGTGTGTGTGTATATGTGTGTGCTTGCGCATGTGTTAACGTTTGTGTGTGTGTGTATATGTGTTTGTGTGTGTGTGTGCGTGCGCATGTGTTAACATTTGTGTGTGTGTGCATATGTGTGTGCGTGCGCATGTGTTAACGTTTTTGTGTGTGTGTGCATATGTGTGTGCGTGCGCATGTGATAACGTGTGTGTGTGTGCACATGTAAACCCGTGCAGAGGAAGAGCCCGGGTGTCCGCGTGGGGGTGATTGACAACCCCAGCAGCAGCAGGCCCAGCCTGGAGGACACCAGGCTGTACCGGGCCGTGTGGAGCGCGCTCCTCACCCAGAAGAACAAGGCGGCGCTGGACTTCACCCAGAAGCTGCTGAAGGAGCAGAGCGGGGATCTGCTGCAGCGCGGAGCCAAGATGAAGGACCTCCTGTTGCAGGTGACCTCAGGCCACCGCTCATCCAGCGGAATGTAGAACACCGCGGTGTTCCACATTCCACATTCTACATTCTACATTCTACAGTCCAAGACGTGTATACTACTCTTTTGTAGTAGTGTTAAAGGACCACGCCGGTCTGTGTGATCAAACCATCGTCACCGGCTCTCCTGGCTTCAGTAAAACATCCGTTAACAATGGAACGTGTCAGAATCGCTTTGTTGTACCGATTCTACCCAACGGCATTTAGCGTGCCTGTGCATGCCAAAAATGTAAACAGAGGCCATACAGCACTTTGGCCTTTTTGGAATCAATGTGCGTCGGTCAGTACAGAGTTTAGGGACAACATAACAGTGAATCGCCTAACTAAGCACTAACTAAGTTGTTTACACTTGTGGCCGGCGTGCTCACGCTGGCTCCGAACGGTATGGTCCATTCATGTTTCATAGCATTCATTTCATCCCCCACCAAAACGTTCGAATGTTAGAAGCCTCTAAGGGCTTATTGGCCGTGGCTCGTTTGATGTGAGTACACACATCCCGGGGACGAGAGAGAGGGAGAGGGAGAGAGAGAGAGAGAGGGAGGGAGAGAGAGGGAGAGAGAGAGGGAGAGAGGGAGAGAGAGAGAGAGAGAGAGAGAGATGGAGGGAGAGGGAGAGGGAGAGAGAGGGAGAGGGAGAGAGAGAGAGAGAGAGAGAGAGAGAGAGAGAGAGAGAGAGAGAGAGAGAGAGAGAGAGAGAGAGAGAGAGAGAGAGAGAGAGAGAGAGAGAGAGAGAGAGAGAGAGAGAGAGGAGAGAGAGAGAGAGAGAGAGAGAGAGAGAGAGAGAGAGAGAGAGAGAGAGAGAGAGAGAGAGAGAGAGAGAGAGAGAGAGAGAGAATCCACAGCTTGCAGATGCCAAGGTTTCCTGGTGGTGAAACTCCTCTGCCCCCCAGGGACGACCTGATGAATAGCCGGCCCGCTACGCCGGTCCTGCTTGTGTAGTTCGGTGGTGTCCGCCCATGCCTGACCACCGCTCTCCCTCTCTCTCCCCTCTCTCCTCTCTCTCCCCTCTCTCCCCTCTCTCTCTCCTCTCCTCCTCTTCCTCTCTGTGTTCCTTTTTCTACTACTACCACCGGTGTTCACATCGGCACATTTTGGCTTCTTGAAGCTGTTCCCCTGGTGCACTCCCACACTCACACAGCAGTGTAAACAGAAAAACACACAAAAAGTATATCCACAGCCCTTATTAGCCAATCACCTGGCAAGACGAAGCTGTCTGTCCCCTCATTAGTGACAGGAAATAGCCGTTGAGCCAGTGGGTCATATAACACGGGTTGCGTCAAGGGGAAATGGCACCAGCCAAAAAAGAAACAACTGAGATGCTCAATTATTTCTCTGGGTAACAGTGGGCAGAGAGATTGGGCTGGAAATAACAACGGTAGATAGCCAAGCAGCGGCTGGCGAGCTGGGACCCAGAGTCGAGGGATGCGAGTTTATTATTGGCCGGCAGACAGACTTGCTGACTGAGTCGTGTTGACATTATTGGAATTTCTGCTGCTCTCCCGTGGAGGGGGGGGGGGGGGGGGGGGGGGTGTCAGGAAACTAATAACCCTGAGTCCACCCAGCCCTCCGCACTCTCCCACGCCTGATTTGTTATGGACAAAATGGCCAAATGTTTAATTAAATGTTAGGGAATTAATCAATTCATAATTAATCTATCATTTTATTTTTCTTTGCGTGCGCCTCGCTGACGGGCCACGCGTCGTCTGGATGAAATATTAATGTGCGAGAGAGTGGCGCGCCGGCATGGGCGCCGGCATGGGCAATGGGCACGGGAGGGGGGCGGGGAGGCCTCAACGATTTCTGTGAATTGCTAGCGATTCTTTACTCCCGCTGCATACATCATGTTTCGTGTCGATGCTTTTTGTTCTGGTTCTGAGGCCGTGGGAGTGGCGGAGGGAGAATGTCTCCGGGCCCCCCCCCCCCCCCCCCCCCACATCATCCATCACGGCTCGTGCGATCGATCCGTCCCCGCCTCCTAACCAAACGCTCGCTCTCCCGCTGCAGGGCATGGACAGCGGACGCCTTCGAGAAGAGGTTCAACACCATGGAGGTGGACTTCGTCCGCAGCCAGCGGCTGTTCTGCAGGGACGTGCTGAAGCTGGGCGCAGGACAGAGGGCCGTGGTCCACAACGGCAGGGTCAGTGGGCGTCCCCGACGGAGACACAAACGCGGGGGGGGGGGGGGGGGGGGCTTACTCACACGGTCGACGTCGGCAACGCCGACAGCTAGGCTAACGGAACGAGGCGTTTTCTTTCTCCTTTTTTTTTTTCGTTTGAATGGTCGGTGGGATTCATTCAGTGACCGGGCACCAAAGAAACGCCTGGTGTGTAGACGTTTGAGCGTTGTTTACACACTGGGCGTGGAACTGGGTGCTGCCGATGGAAGTGCAGCGATGAAGTTGGTTCCGATTTTAGTTTCTGTGAGATACGCCTCGTCAGCATGTTCTCTCCCCCTTGAAGGTCAAAGGGTCACCGACGTCGTAGCGCAGTCTCACCCTAACACACGCGTGTGTCTGTGTTTTGAGTGTGTCTGCGGGCATTTGGGCGCGGTTGCGTTACCATGTTTGTTGTGATGGGTGTGCGCGTGTTGAGTGGGTTTGTCAGCCCCTGATGCTTTATCATGTGCCCGCTACGCGCACCTCATCACCAAACAGCCGGGGAAGATGAGCGAGGTCTCGGCGGACGAGCGGTGATCCCTGTGGTGCGTGAGCCGGCCGACCCCCGGCGATGGCATCTCATAACGATTAATCTCAACACACACACACACACACACACACACACACACACACACACACACACACACACACACACACACACACACACACACACATGCATGCACGCACGCGCACACACACACCCCAACACACACACTCCAACACACACACACCCCAACACACACACACACACACCCCAACACACACATCCCAACACACACACTCTAACACACACACACACATACCCCAACACACACACACACACACACCACGCACACACACACCAACACACGCACGTGCGCACACACACGCACGCATTTCTAAAGACAACGAAAACACAGCGACACTAAACGGATGAAACGATGTGCTCCACTTACATGAGGCCTTACAGCCGTGTGACAAGGCGCTGAATAATGCATTGTGGGTAACAAAGAAAAGAAGAACGAAAACGGACGTGAACCCTTTTGTTGTCTGTGCCGTGCCCCCCTCCTCCGTTAGATCCTCGGGCCGTTGGAGGACCTGGAGGAGTTCACCCTGGAGGACTTCCAGCTGCTGGAGAAGATGGCATGGAGCACCTCCACCGAGAAAGTCAAAGCCAAAGTCAAACAGATGGGGATGAAGGGCAAACAGTATGCTACGCTACACGATGTTACGCTACGCTACGTAACGCTATGTTATGCTACGCTATGTTATGCTACGCCACGCTATGTTATGCTACGTCACGCTATGTTATGCTACGCCACGCTATGTTATGCTATGTTATGCTACGCTATGTTATGCTACGCTATGTTATGCTACGTTACGCTCTGTTATGCTATGTTATGTTATGCTACATTATGTTATGCTACGCTACGCTAAGTGTTCCTGCCACCCTACATTTCCTCTTTGTTTTTTATTTATTCTAAGGGTTTCAGTGAGAAAGATGAAATAGCTTTTTTGTGCATTTCTCTCCGCGACTTAAGCCAAGACACATGTCATGCCTCTCTGGCGCTCACGTTTCTCTCACCGTCTCTCTTCTTTCCATTTGCCTGTCATCATCGATCCAAGCCTTTTGTTCTCGTTTCAAAATGTCTTTGTTTGTGAAAGGCGTCGACTGTTCCTCCTGAGCACAGCCCAACGTATCACAGGGAAGCAAATCACTGCCCTAGTGTTTGAATTTGAAAAGCGGTTGAATTTTATATATATCGAAATGTAAACACAATTGAATTCATTGAAATAGTATACATTGAAAACCGAATCTGAATTCATCAGAATTTACCCGTTTTTTTTTTCAACTTCTTTGAAATTCAAATATGCCATTTCAAGTTGTACCATTTTGCTGTTCAAATATTTATGGCTTGAATATTTTGGTGCGTATTTTGACTACTTGAGTACGAGTAATGAATCTTGTATTTGAATATCTGCAACTTAAATTTTTGTATTTGAATTGGTGACCATCCAAATCTATCAAGCGTGCTGTCGAAATGGTTCAACCTGAAATGCCGTGTTTGAACTTCAAAGAGTTTAATCAAAGCAAATCAATTCAGATGACCTTGTTTTCAAAGTATAATATTTCAGTGTTATGGATTCAATGGCGTTTACATTTCCGTATACAAAATTAAATGGCTTTTAAATTCCAAACATTATGGCAGGGATATTCTTCCAGAGTTTCATTGGGGTTTGAGATGAACGGCGCTCACATGATACTACACCTAGTCATCTTAAAATGGGTGACGCTGACGGAGCTCTCTGTCCCAACAGAGCCAGTGACCTGATCATGAAGGTGGATGCCCTCCTGGCCGCAGCCCCTAAAGGAGAGCCCAGGAAGGACGTTCCCTTTCCCAAAGACGTCCACAGGTGAGGAGAAACAATCCTCAGAGTTCCCACAAGCTGCTCCTCTCTGCCTCGGTCCATAATGGAGCCGAGCATCATGCCACATTCATCATGTGAAGGAATAGGGGCAAGAGCCCAGAGTACCCTTGTTTAATACATGCCCCCCCCCCCCCCCCCCCCCCCCCCCCCCCCCCCCCCCGCTGACTAAGCACTGTTTAACGCTCTCTCACTCTGTCTCTCCCCCTCTCTTTCTCTGGCTTGCTCACACACTATTTCCTCTCTTTTGTATTTTTCTCTTTCTCTCTCTCCCCTCTCACTCTATCTTTTCTTTCTCTTTTCTCTCTTTCCCTTCTCCCCACTCTCTCCTCTTCTCTCTCTCCCTCTCTTTTCCTTCTCCCGTCTCTTCCCCTCTTTCCCTTCTCCCTTCTCCCCTCTCTCTTTCCCTTCTCCTCTCTCTTCCCCTCTCTACCTCTCTTCCCCTTCTCCCCTCTCTCTTCCCCTGTCTCTCCCTCCTCCCCCTTCCTCCCTCTCCTCCCTCTCGCTGTCCCCCTCTCTCCTCCCTCTCTCTCCTCCTCCTCCCTCTCTCCCCTCCCTCTGTCCCCTCCCAGCGTGCTGCAGCTCTCCCCGCGTGAGAGCGAGGTGGTGTTTGATGTGGTGGCCATCTTGGACCCTCTCAGCAGGGAGGCTCAGAAGCTGTCATCGCTGCTGATTGTAAGCCTGTGTTTTCATGCCTCCCTTTTCCTATCCCTCCTACCTCCTACCTAGGCTCTCTGATGCTCTCACAAGGACTCCACAATCCTTTGCACAGCAAGGGAGCAATGCTAAGCTTTTAGTATTGTATTAACAGGTTCAACATGTCCATGTATAAACAGGCCTTATGCTATGGTAAATGTTTCCTCACACTAGGGCAAGCGTGCAAGGTGAGCAGACCGTAGTAAGGGGCTTTTACCAACGATGGAAATGTAAAAGGCTCATTCTGTTCAGAAAGCTGGCTTTCTCGCCGACCTCTTTCACGTCTTCTGCACAATGGCTCCGAGCGAACGGACCCAGAGGCGTTTGCAAAGACGGCTCTCGTCGGTAGAGCTTTTAGGAGTGTTCTGTATGTGTTGATTTTGTTTTGGTGGAGCGTTACTTGAACGTTAACCCTCATTCAGAGCAATGCCCTCTGAACTGACGTAACAATAAGCTATATAACTCGCGGCTGAGCTGCATCGGCGCCACACCTGTCGTGGTGGCTCTGTAAAACATTAGTGCAGCGGATACACAGTGCGGAGCGCGGTGTGTTCAACAAGAAAAGACACCGTATTACCACTTGTTACGTCCTAGCTTAGCACCATCACACAATGGTGATGCTCGGTGTAAAGTGTGTGCAGCTGTAGTTCGCCTACGTTTTGCCAACCCCCCCCCCCCCTTCTCCTCTCTTTCCGCTCTCTCTCTCCCCTCTCCCTCTTTCCCCCATCTTTTTTCTCTCTCTTTCTCACTCTCCCCCCTCTCTCTCCCTCGCCCCCACCCTACTCTCTCTCTCTCTCTCTCTCTCTCTCCCTTTCTCTCCTCTCTCACCCCTCTCCCCCCCATCCCATCTCTCTCTCTTTCCCCTCCGTGTCCATTGTCATTTCCCTGCTGCGTAGAATTAGTTTTGCTCTGAGCATTAACCCTCTGTCTCTCTCTCGTCCCTCCCTTGCAGGTGCTCAGTCAAGTGGTCAACGCGAAACTGCAGGTGTTTATGAACTGCCGTGCAAAGTTGTCCGAAATGCCCCTCAAGAGGTAAGGCTCTGCTTCCTCCACAGTAATTAAAGCTGCTTCTCTCGGCCGTCCACGTGCATCCTCGGGCAGTCCCTGGCGCTCATGCTAGCTTCTCCTCTCTCTCTCTCTCTCTCTCTCTCTCTCTCTCTCTCTCTCTGTCTCTGTCTCTCTCTCTCTCTCTGTGTCTCTCTCTCTCTCTCTCTGTGTCTCTCTCTCTCTGTGTCTCTCTCTGTCTCTCTCTCTCTGTGTCTCTCTCTCTCTCTCTCTCTCTCTCTCTCTCTCTCTCTCTGTGTCTCTCTCTCTCTCTGTGTCTCTCTCTCTCTCTCTGTGTCTGTCTCTCTCTCTCTCTCTCTCTCTCTCTCTCTGTCTCTCTCTCTCTCTCTCTCTCTCTCTCTCTCTGTGTCTCTCTCTCTCTCTCTCTCTCTCTCTCTCTCTCTCTCTCTCTCTCTCTCTCTCTCTCTCACATATTCCCTGTCGACCCCTGTCTCTCGCTCGCTGTTGTACAGTGGTAGCAGATGCAATCTGCTTAATAACAGCACCTTATTGCTTTGGGCCTCCCCGTGCATCTCGGAGCAAATTGCTTCCAGAGTGCACTGTAGGGGTTCAAAAGAGTGCGGTGGAAAGAAAACGAACGAAAGGTTTGAAAATGGTTTGATTAACAATCTGGAGGATCACTGGCTGAATGTAATTTGATTGCGTTGAACTGTTTTTACCTGAGCATTAGCAAATTAATGGCATGATTGCTTACAGGCTGCAATGGAGGGACTCATTTGTTGTTGCCGTATTCTCGAACACATCCGCAACACTTAGTCATTATTTTCTTATTGCAGCCAGGCCGAATTTGCCAGGGGGATTTGTTTTTTAGTTTTTCCTCCCACTATTGGAAGCGAACGCACCTCGCCAAGGCAGAACGTTCGAAGCACAGAGGGTTATTGTTTCCATCTCCACCTAAGCAGCCTAGCCATAAAGGGGCGGCTCTGGAAACAGGAACTCGGTCGAGTAAACACGACGTAAGCTCGGGCCTGCTGAGGGCCATCGCCGCTCCGCAGGACGGGCCGCTGCACTGCTCACACCAGGAGACGTCGCTCACTCAGCCGCCGCCGCCGCGCCACCAGGATCCTGTTTGCATTGGATGTGAAGTGCTTAGCTAGTTGTTGTAGTTTACCAGTGAGCGTCGGGGGGAGACGTGGTGGTGGTGGTGGTGGTGGTGTGGACTTTCAGAGATACAGCTGCCTGCTTCTCTTGTCTTTTCCCCTCGTCTCTATTCTCTTTTCTTTCTCACTGTAGAGAATTGCTTCTCTCTTTCAGACGAGGGACCGATCCAATAAAGGGAGAGAGTGTTTCCTCCGGTGACTGGGTTATGCCTCAGTAATTTAATTCTCTGTCTCTCTTGTCCCGCCTTTTGTATCTTCATAAGCAGCAGTTTGCAGTCCTCTCTCTCTTGCACGCGCTCTCGCTCTCCCTCGCTCTCCCTCGCTCTCTCTATGGATTGGTGTCTATCTCTCTGTCTCTCCCTCTCTCTCTCTCTCTCTGCCCCAGAGAACACACGGTGCTCCTTCAACCTATCTTCTCCAGGAAGACAGGCGGAAAAATATTTCCTTGTGAAAATGCTTTGGTTGTACCTTCAGGCATCGGGGAGGACGAATTGCGTTTTAAGTGCAAAGGAAAGCCGGTGGAGATATTGATCGTTTGATACATTGCACACATTCATTAGCGCGCCGCTGTGTCAGAGGAATTGCAGACAAAATGAAGCATTTGCATTAAGATTAGCCCAGAGCTCACCTCTGTGTAATAATGGTGAAAATGACTAGGGTAGCCTACTGTACATTTGCCTCTTATTGCCTGCGTGGAAATGCTGCCAATAATATTGCTAGATCTCTCCCTCCTGCTCGCCGAGAAGAATGTGTATCTCATGCTTTCTCAATAGGACCCATCTGCCCTAGAAAGCGAACCATTGCTCAATGTGTCATCATTCTAGTGCTTCCTATAGAGAAGAGTGCTTTCTGTGTGATGGAACTGCTGTCTCTGTCTCTTTGGAGGGGGTTTTGTCCGCTTGGCCTGCTTCTGCTGTGTCTCTCAATCTCGAGTGTCAGTAAACAGGCTGCAAGTTGACCCCTCCTCAGCGTGTTTTAACACCCAGGTCTCACCTGGTGCCTGATGGTCTCTCTCTCTTTACCTCTCTGTCTCAGTCCTCCTCGTCTTGTATACACTCACACCTCCTCCCATACACACTCACACCTCCTCCTGTACATACTCACACCTCCTCCTGTACATACTCACACCTCCTCCTGTACATACTCACACCTCCTCCCATACACACTCACACCTCCTCCTGTATACACTCACACCTCCTCCCGTACACACTCACACCTCCTCCTGTACATACTCACACCTCCTCCTGTACATACTCACACCTCCTCCTGTACATACTCACACCTCCTCCTGTACACACTCACACCTCCTCCTGTACCCACAACCTCCTATACATACAACACCACCTGTACATACTCACACCTCCTCCTATACACACTCACACCTCCTCCTGTAACCACAACCTCCTATACATACCCCACGTCCTCCTGTACATACTCACACCTCCTCCTATACATACTCACACCTTCTGTACCCACCACCTCTTATACATACAACACCTCCTCCTAAACATACCCCACCTCCTCCTATACCCCAGCTGCTCCTCCTCCTCCTCTTCCTACCCCAGCTCCTCCTCCTCTTCCTACCCCAGCTCCTTCTCCTCCTCCTCCTCCTATACATTACCCATGCTCCTCATGCTCCTCATGCTCCTCCTCTTACCCCAGCTCCTCCTCATGCTCCTCCTCTTACCCACACACTGCCATGCTTCTCTGCAGCTTCTACCGCCTGGTCCTGGAGGCGGACGTGAACTTCCTGGCCAACGACACCATGTCCCCGGGACCCTCTGCCCGCTTCGCCCAGCTCCCGGAGTCGCCCCTGCTCACCCTGAACATGATCACCCCCGACAGCTGGATGGTGGAGGCCGTGAGCAGCCCCCACGACCTGGACAACATCCACCTGCAGGAGGTCAGAGCCCCGCCCAAACCCAGGAGGTTTCTGCCCCACCGGGTCTGATAGTAATAATAGGCTTGGCTAAAGAAGACCACACTTAATATGAGGCGGCGGCTGCGTTGACGCCGCAGTGTGTAACATTTCAACGAGCTCGCAGCCTCAAACGGCCGGGACTCGATGTTCAGTTACAGGGTGGGATTTTATGGGTCACATTATTGAAATCTGCTGTGGTCCTAACCTTTCCCCTTCTTTCGGTGCCTTAGCGTACCTGCTGTTACATTACCCTCAAGGGATCTATTAAGTGTTACCTTATCACTGCGTGCGTTTCTTGGTTTAGGTAGGAGGGGCATCTATGCTAAGATAAGCACGCATTCATGACATTAGCCGTGCCAGAGTCGATGGCGTGACTCGCATCTCATGTGAACGCCACTGGGCCAGTGAGCGCCACGCTCTCGCGCTCGGTCTCCGCGGCGAGTCACACCCCCCCCCCCGATGGCGTGCGCCGGCGTTTCTCTCCAGGTGAACACGGCGGTGAGTGCGGAGTACGAGCTGGAGCACCTGCTGCTGGAGGGTCACTGCTTTGACCTGACGACGGGCCAGCCCCCCCGAGGCATGCAGTTCACGCTGGGCACCGGCCGACAGCCCCTCCGCCAGGACACCATCGTCATGGCGAATCTGGTCAGCGGCCCCTTTGATGCTCTGTGTGGCCGTCTTGGTGCTCCCAATGTTTCATTTGGGTTTGTTTAGCCTTTATTTGTATAAGGTGCTGTCGGGACGATTTTAGAGCTATTGTGTCAGTGTCATTTGGAAGGAATGGCATTGCCGTCCGGCCGCTATTAGTGAGGCAGTGTGCTGTGAGAATACCTGTTCTGCCTGAAATCCAACACTTAGACAGGGACACAGAGAAAACTAGGGAGGGAGGGAGGGAGCTGGAAGAGATGGAAGGTTTTTGTGTTGTTTAGTCTCACAATCGTGCAATCTTCCACTCTGTTCTGCTCTATCTCTTTACAACTGTAATATCTTACCTGCAGCACCTTTAAGCACCTCAGGTTGGTCTTACTGACATTAAACATCTCTTATGCAACAGAAGCCTGGCCAAGACGGCAGCGGCATGCAAAACAACACAACATACACTAATCTCCACAGTGCACCACATAAGAAGCACTATTGCTCACATTTAGTCATGGATTCAGCCAGATTAGAACCCAGACCGTTCGCTGAAGCTTGTGTTGTTTCCACGGGGAACAGGGCTACTTCCAGTTGAAAGCCAATCCTGGTGCCTGGATCCTGAAGCTACGCAAAGGGCGATCGGAGGACATCTATCAGATTCTGGCGTGAGTACATTGATCATTTTCATGCAGTGATTGGTAGGCACTCGTGTGTCGTTGGGTTTTCCCTGTCCTCGAGTCACCTGCACATTTTTTTCGATCCCTATCGCGACATGACGCCAGTCAACATGAGATAAGGTAGAAAAACAAGGCGAGGTAGCGATGCTAATTAGGAGACTCCGCCTGTGCATCCTGGAGGGTCTTCGGCTTCCTCCCGCTGCCGTCGCGCTGCAGGTAGGATGCTCATCGCTACGGTAACGCAGCCAGCCAGCCGCTGACGCCGCTGGATGAGAGAGAGAGAGAGAGAGAGAGAGAGAGACGGAAGGTTGCGCAGTGTGGGGTCATGATTCACCGCTGGTTAAGAGTTGATAGCGAGAATATCAACATTGTATTTGTGTTTGCATGCCTTTTCAATGAGCTTGACGGCCGGAAATGACTTGTTAGCGAACGACCTGTCATTGGTGTCATCACAATCAAAACGCTCAAACAACCTCTAGCATTTAAATGTAGACCTTCCCCCTAACATGAAGAGAGCCCTGGTGGTCCCAGACATGTTTGGGAGACCCTATCTGGACAGCTACGGGTGAGATCAAATGGATGTCTCGCCCATCACTGTGCCATCGACGCATAAAACGGAGGACACACACAGCCATGGGACACACACAGCCATGGGTTCCCTCGCAATCACACGAGACAGGCAGGATTTATGCCCCAATCCTCTAGATGGAGCTAAAAGGTGATGTCATTTTTCACCTTGGCAGTGTCATTATTCTTGCGGTTAGCGGCACTCTGCTCTGGTTAGGTGTCCGATCGGCGGCTACGGTGGGGGGGCTCCTCCTCCCTCCCTCCTGTTCCCCGGACCTCTGCACTCTGTCTGCTGTGTTCAAGGCCTTGTCCCCCCATGCCGCCTCCCTGTCCACCGCCTCTTCTCCCCTCGCCTTCCCTCTCCACTCCTCTCCTCTGCCCTCCTAACCTCTCCTCTGCCCTCTTCTCCTCTCCTCTTCTCATCCTCCTCTCCTCTCCCCTCCTAACCTCTCCTCTCCCCTCCCCTCCTCTCCTTGCCTCTCATCTCCTCTGCTGTCATCTGTTCTGCTCTCCGTCCTATCCTTTCCTCTCTTGCTCTCCCCTCTCCTGCTCTCTGCTCTTTAACCCCCTTCAGTCCTAGCTTTTCCTCCCACGTTTCCTTTCATCTTCCTCTCTCCTCTCCTCCTCACCTCTGCGGTCCGGTCCCAGCTTCTCGTCTCTTCTCCTCTCCTGTTATCCTCTCATCTCCTCATCTCTGCTCGCCAGTCCTCGCATTGCCTCTCTCCTCCTCACCCCTCTCCTCTCCTCCTTTATCATCCTCCTCTCGCCTGTCTTCAGAGCAGAGTTACTACCTGCTCTCTGCAACAGTATAACCTCCGCCCTGCAGGTATCTGTGAATGCTGCTGAGGGGAGGAGAGGGGGTGGGGGGGGGGGGGCGCGGGGGAAAGAAAATCACTTTTTCTCCAATGATCGGGGACATTTGTCTCTGCGATGAGGTAAATCTTCTGCCTTAAGTAAGCACGGCGACCGGATGACTATGACAGCATATTGCTCATGCGTTCCCCCGAGCCCTCCCTCACCCACCACACGCCTCCCCTGGCCTCCCTCACCCGCCACACGCCTCCCCTGCCCTCCCTCACCCACCACACGCCTCCCCTGCCCTCCCTCACCCACCACACGCCTCCCCTGCCTCACCCACCACACGGCTCCCCTGCCCTCCCTCACCCACCACACGCCTCCCCTGCCCTCCCTGACCCACCACCACCTCCCCTCCCCTCCCTCACCCACCACACGCCTGCCCTCCCTCACCCACCACCACCTCCCCTGCCCTCCCTCACCCACCACCACCTCCCCTGGCCTCCCTCACCCACCACACGCCTCCCCTGGCCTCCCTCACCCGCCACACGCCTCCCCTCCCTCACCCACCACCACCTCTCCTGGCCTCCCTCACCCGCCACACGCCTCCCCTGGCCTCCCTCACCCACCACACGCCTCCCCTGCCCTCCCTCACCCGCCACCACCTCCCCTGGCCTCCCTCACCCGCCACCACCTCCCCTGGCCTCCCTCACCCGCCACCACCTCTCCTGGCCTCCCTCACCCACCACACGCCTCCCCTGGCCTCCCTCCCCCGCCACACGCCTCCCCTGCCCTCCCTCACCCACCACCACCTCTCCTGGCCTCCCTCACCCACCACACGCCTCCCCTGGCCTCCCTCACCCACCACACGCCTCCCCTGGCCTCCCTCACCCACCACACGCCTCCCCTGGCCTCCCTCACCCACCACACGCCCCCTGGCCTCCCTCACCCACCACACGCCTCCCCTGCCCTCCCTCACCCACCACACGCCTCCCCTGGCCTCCCTCACCCACCACACGCCTCCCCTGCCTCCCTCACCCACCACACGCCTCCCCTGGCCTCCCTCACCCACCACACGCCTCCCCTGGCCTCCTTCACCCACCACACGCCTCCCCTGGCCTCCCTCACCCACCACACGCCTCCCCTGGCCTCCCTCACCCACCACACGCCTCCCCTGGCCTCCCTCACCCACCACACGCCTCCCCTGGCCTCCCTCACCCACCACACGCCTCCCCTGGCCTCCTTCACCCACCACACGCCTCCCCTGGCCTCCCTCACCCGCCACACGCCTCCTCCACTGGGCTGAGCAGTCCTCAAACCCTTACCGTGTGCGAGCACGTGACTCCGCCCGCCCTCCAGCGCTGGAGGGTGGAGAGGGGATGATGGAGGAGGATAATAAAGTAGATTAGAGTGTGACCCTGGCGGCGGTCCCACGGCCTACTTTGCCGTGCTCGGTTTCCCTGTCAGGGCCGCGCCCGTTTCCTGTCCTCCTTTTGGACAATCCTTATTTTTTTTCTTTTCGTTTTTTTCTTTCCTTTTAATTCTCTCTCAGCAGAAGCTCAATCAAAAACTCTGAAACGCCGTCGCTGGAAATGTTAATTTAATTTGTGTGCCTGAGTTAGAAGAGAGTTATGGGATGTGGTTTGATGCAAATGCCGTAGGTGGGGGGGGGGGGGGGGGGGGGGGGGGTGTCGAACAGTAACCATGGACACGAAATCTATGTCTGTAGCCGTTTGACGTGTTGTTGTTTTTGAAAGTTAAAGTTGTAAGTTAAAATGTTAGCCAGCGACTGTCATTTTACCTTACTGCTGTTACACAGCATTAAGCTATACAATTACTTCATAAGGGTAATATGGGCTCTTTCAGCCTGTTGCATTAAGGCTAAGACTGGATGGTAAGTTGTCAGTTGAGGATCGTCTTGGACCGTATCTATATTCTAGGAATACACATTAACATTATTGTGTTTAACATCGACATAAACGGTGTTGTCATCGATGATGATGATGATGATGATGATGATGATGGTGGCGAGTTTCTTGAGGAACGATGAGAAATGGACCCATGATGGACTCTTCCAGGCACGACGGGACGGACTCCCCGGACGCAGCGGGCGACGTGGTCGTCGCGCTCACAAGCTTCCAGAGCAAGGTCATCATCAAAGTCCGGGTACGTCTGTCTGGCCGCGGTTCGACGCACGGCAGAGCGAGCGGGCCTTTTGGCTCGCGAACGTTCAGCGAAGGGTCTCGTTTGCCCCGGTCGAACACCCGATAACGCTCCTCCGTTCTTCCCACCGCGTAGGTGCAGAAAAAGGCGGACAGAATCAACGAGGATCTCCTAAGCGAAGCTACCGAAAGCAGAGGCCTGTGGGACTCGGTCGCCAGGTGTGTATGCAGCCGCCGTGGTGGAGTGTCGGCTTTACCAGTGCCTCTGAGCGCTGTAACCACTGGCCAGTGTATTGATCTCGCCGGGGTCCCCCCCCCCCCCCCCCAAGCCACCCATTTGTTGATTACACGTTTCAGGAGGGCTCCGACGTCCCCGGGGTCCAGGCTGCAATATTACGCTGTAAGATCTATTCTTGCAAAAAATATGTGCTTCTGTAGGTATGTGTGTATGCGCACGTGCATTGTGTGTGCGTGCATTGTGTGTGCGCGTTTGTGTGTCCTCTCCCCTTAGCACATTCTAACAGTGTGATCGGTCCACTTAACGCTTGCGGTGTGAAGTGTTTGGAGCACTTTTGAGGAAAGGTAGGCAGTGCTGCTGAGACCTCTTTACCGCGGTCGTCCTATTCGTTAGCATGCTAACGGTGTTCAGGTAGGCAGTGCTGCTGAGACCTCTTTACCGCGGTCGTCCTATTCGTTAGCATGCTAACGGTGTTCAGATAGGCAGTGCTGCTGAGACCTCTTTAACGCGGTCATCCTATTCGTTAGCATGCTAACGGTGTTCAGGTAGGCAGTGCTGCTGAGACCTCTTTAACGCGGTCATCCTATTCGTTAGCATGCTAACGGTGTTCAGGTAGGCAGTGCTGCTGAGACCTCTTTAACGCGGTCGTCCTATTTGTTAGCATGCTAACGGTGTTCAGGTAGGCAGTGCTGCTGAGACCTCTTTACCGCGGTCGTCCTATTCGTTAGCATGCTAACGGTGTTCAGGTAGGCAGTGCTGCTGAGACCTCTTTAACGCGGTCGTCCTATTCGTTAGCATGCTAACGGTGTTCAGGTAGGCAGTGCTGCTGAGACCTCTTTACCGCGGTCGTCCTATTCGTTAGCATGCTAACGGTGTTCAGGTAGGCAGTGCTGCTGAGACCTCTTTACCGCGGTCGTCCTATTCGTTAGCATGCAGCGTTTATTGGCTGCTTCGGTGGCTGCCCTGATCTCATTGCTTGTTTGTGCCGCTGTTTTGCTTGTCTTGCGTCTCGTTGTTGTATTAACATGCATTATTTAACATCCCATCTGATTCCTGCAACATGTGTGTGGAGATACGTTTTGCTGCTGGTGGTGCTGGTGGTGCTGGTGGAGGTGGTGGAGGTGCTGCTGGTGGAGGTGGTAATGGTGGTGCTGCTGCTGGTGGTGTTGGAGGAGGTAGTAGAGGTGGAGGAGGTGGTGCTGCTGCTGGTGGAGGTGGTAATGGTGGTGCTGGTGGTGGAGGAGGTGGAGATGGTACTGGAGGAGGTGGTGGTGTTGGTGGCATTGTCTTCCTGGGCTCTGGATTATCAGTCAGCCAAGCTGTCCTCACCTGACTTGCTAAAGCTGCTTATCCAGAAGGGAGTCCACAGGGTGTAGGTGGAGGGCCTCGCTTGTGTTGCAGATCACATTATCTGCCTCATAACGGATGTGGTTCATAATGGCGGGCTTAGCCATAATCAGGCCTTTTATTGGCTCCGGCCCATTCCACTGTAGTGGAGCTGGAAGTGGCCAAATTGATCTCATGTGCTGTGATGCGATGTTTGGGGAGACTTGGGAAGGATAAAAAACCAAAACGTAATGATTGCGAGAAGTTTGACAGATGCATTGAGTCCATGCATCACTGGCCTGGAAGTTTGTGTTTGTGTGTGTGTGTGTGTGTGCCTCCATCTTTCTCTCTCTTGCCTCTCTTCTCTTTTCCTGCTTTCTCTTTTCTCTCCCTCTTTCTCTCCCCTCTTTCTCTGTTCCCTCCCTCCCTCCCGCCCTCCCTCTGAAGTGCCTTCCCAGAGCCTCCTGGCTCGGGGCAGTGCTGGCTGATTGAGTGTGCGAGAGACGAAAGACACTTTTTCCTTCCTCATCAGCAGTCTGTTAGAGGCAAGGACACCCGGTCTGACTGCAGAACAAGCATGTCCCCCAGCAAGGTCCTCCTCTCGGTCACACAACGTGGCCGACGCCATTATCACA
>JACYXH010000222.1:182500-185625 GCA_026745465.1 Lota lota | reverse complement strand
CCCCCCCCCCCCCCCCCCCCCCCCCCCCAGAAGAAAGTCCTGCTATAATTCAGCCTGGGATTTAGATATCACTATGACTCAAGCATTCATCAATCAGGGAGTTTTTAGAGAATCACTATATGCTAGGCAGTATATATAGGCAGTGGTAAGATCAGCATGTTACAGAATAGAATTAGCAAAGCTACCACGTACCTGTCGTGTAATATTGAAATGAGTTCGTAAACATGTCGATAAAAACATAGAAAAGAATGCTGCTGGTCTGATGATGAGACTCCTTTGTCAGTTTGTTGGTGGGAGTCACAGTATGTCCATCTGTCCGTCTGTCCTTCTGTCATTCCCTGGGGTGGACACTAGCGGGGAGGTGGGGGGGTTGGGAGGGAGGGGGGGGGGGGTTAGGTGTCTCTAACATGGCCGCAGGACCAGCAGACAGGCAAGAAGTGACATGACAGTTTGGGTGTGTCTGTGTGTACGCAGGATGACAGTCTTAAAAGGTCATCGGGAGAGTGAGAGAAAGAGAGTGACAGAGACAAAAAAAAGAAAAGACAAAAAAAGAAAGAAATAGTGAGGGAGAGTAAGAGAGAAGAGAAAGAATCTTTAGAAGCCAGCCAAGTCACCCAAGTTACAAGGGCAAAGTTGAAGGGTTGAAAAGTTCATCCATTGGGCTGGGGTTAGGAGGGGGTCTGGGAAGGTAAGGCAGGTCATGCAACAAGAAGGTGAGAAGAGGGAGACGAGGAAGCGGTCGCCTGGTGACAGAGCTGTGAAAGCCATGGGCTCGGGTGGTTTGTGTTTCCCTTTGGGCTGAGTAACCCAAGCCCGTCAGAGCTCCAGACCTTTCAGATACTTCTCCAAAGCATGTGTCAGCCGTGTACCTTTTGATCTCCCAGAAAAGATACCCAGGCATTTCGACACATTAGCAGGTGCTCTTGTGCTGTTATGAATAGGAGAATTGTAATGATTAACATTTGGAGTGCTCAAGTGTCAAATTTCTAATATCAAATATATGTTGTTAAGTTCTGGGTGTTCAAAATCGATTGGAAGCATGAGCTGGAGCTACAGATTATAATAAATGACCTTTGTAACCTGCACCTTTAGCAAACTTACTCCACCAAAAAACAAAATAATAAGCAATCAAACACAATTGTGCTCCCCACTTCCTTACCACTTACCCTTAACACTAAATGTTCTATTTGTTAATGGAGATCTTTAAGGGCCCACAGCATTTACAACCCAGTAGATTGTTTACCTGCGACACAGCCAGGGTTGGCAGGATGAGACATCAGTGCTGATGATAAAGTAACTCTAGGGAAGGCTTTGAAGGCCCTACTGATGTGTAGCCCTTGGTCTTCACTCATTGTGCATTTTCAAAGGTGTAGTACGTTGGCGCTGTAGGTGCTTACATCATCAGGCACCTCAGACGCTCTCCGCATGTTTACTCATTTGAAAGTGATTTAAACCATAAAGCAAACGCATGAAAGCAGACGTTAGTGGGGGTGGGGGAGGCCGGGGGAGTAGAGGTAGAAGAGGCTGGTGGAGTAGAAGAGGCTGGTGGAGTAGAGGAGGCTGGTGGAGTAGAGGAGGCTGGTGGAGTAGAGGAGGCCACAGAGTGGAGGAGGCTGGTGGAGTAGAGGAGGCTGGTGGAGTAGAGGAGGCCACGGAGTGGAGGAGGCCACAGAGTGGAGGAGGCTGGTGGAGTGGAGGAGGCTGGTGGAGTAGAGGAGGCTGGTGGAGTAGAGGAGGCTGGTGGAGTAGAGGAGGCAGGCGGAGTAGAGGAGGCAGGCGGAGTAGAGGAGGCAGGCGGAGTAAGGGAACGCACCGAGGAAAGTAGCCCCCTCTATCCAAGCCCTCGGATGGCTCCAGCAGCAAGCCCACTCACCTAGACACAAGCCCAGCCGAGTCCACCTGAGGCGGTTGGACTGTGAACAAATTCCCCGTGTTGTTCCATTTCATCCATCGCAGAACAAAGGCGTGCGGCTTGTCAGTTGCATGGAAGGGAACGCCGGTGCGGGCGCCTGTGACCCCGACGACGAGGAGCTCTGCCTCGCCCATCCTGACCTTCTTTGTCTCGTTGGGTTCCAACCGTTACACAGCGTATTAGCCAGCTAGCTCCTGGCTCGGCACCAGCACTTCAGGGCACTCTCTATCAGCACCATTCCAGGCAGATGGCACTCAGTGTGATTGGCAAGGGGGGGGGGGGGGGGGGGGAGAGAGGAAGGGACTGCCACAGTGACGGAACACGTGTGGTTGCCAAGGAAGGGCTCGGGTGAGGGAGGCTGGGATCTGGGTCGGGGTTGGGGCTGCAGGGGGGGCGAGAGGGCTGCTCTTAACTATCTGAAAGGGGGATGCCAGGCATTGGCGCAGTGACAAGGTATCCAAATCGAGTGGCGAGCCCTCCAGCTCAATAAATACTGAGCCAGTAGGTGTCTGCTTTGATGGAGCAAACGGTAAACTCTGAGAGTGACTGACAACTCTCTGGAAACCCCGTGCCCCTTTTCTAAGAAGCACCAGCAGCGCTAAACATCTGTCCTCCGTGGTACAAAAACACAAGGCAACCCACACTACAACACAACCCACACGGTGTAGCCAGGGCCCCAGTTCACCCAGGTCGTATCTGATCGCAGAGGGTGAGAGTTGGGCTATCTCCAGACGCATCTGACATTTGGCCGTTTGACATTTTAATCCTTGTTTTAGAATAATGTCCCACGATCCAATCTATGCAAATCCTCGTAGGAATGTGCGTTGGGCGCGCGTCGCTCTAGCTGAGAAGGAAAACAACGGGAGCTGCAAGCGACCCTAAACGTGCAGCTTTGCGGCGCCTGGGTGAAGGAATCCGAGCTCCGGGTAAAAGTATGGCACGTAGCCGGTGGTCGCTGCTGACGGCTGGTATGTGCACGTAGCCTGGTGTCGGCGCTGAGCGGCTGAGCCGATGCTGACGGCTGGGGGGGGGGGGAGGGGGGGGGGGGGGGGGGGGGGGGGGGGGGGGGGGGGGGGGGGGGGGGGGGGGGGGGGGGGGGGGGGGGGGGGGGGGGGGGGGGGGGGGGGGGGTGGGGGGGGGGGGGGGGGGGGGGGGGGGGGGGGGGGGGGGCGGGGCAGGGCGGTAGGAACCCAGGGCGTTGGTGCCTGGCCCC
>JACYXH010000222.1:122500-177500 GCA_026745465.1 Lota lota | reverse complement strand
GGCGCGTGGGAGCGCGGTAGCCGGCGACGGGCGACAGTCGCGACCCTGTCGTCATTTCGTACTCAGAGGCTCGTGGCCGTGCTGGCTGCAGAGGCGCAGGACCGTGGACAGCTCCTCGTCTGGGGCCCCGGCTCCCCTCGCGCTAGCAGCAGCAGGACACCAGCTCTCGCGACGTTGGATAACCTTAGCGTGTTTAGCCTACTGAATAGGCATAGGATACAACAGAGTGTTATACCTATCGTTATACCTGAGAAATACAGGGTCAGCGAGCATGACCCTCTGCAATTAGTCTGACCCTCTGCAATTAGTCTGACCCTCTGCAATTAGTCTGACCCTCCAGGACATCCAGGACTCGGAAATGTGTACACAGAATACAATGTGACTTCAGTTTTAAATAAGTCAGCCTTACTGATTTAGAAAATGTTAAAGGAATGTGAAGAAAGACCATGTCCAGTAGGACCAATGCTTCCTCACAGCAATGAAAGCGTGATTCCCCCTGAGATGATCGTTATCCCCTCATCTGCACTACTGAGTTGCCCCTCACCACAGAAGACATCATTCCGTTGCAGACATTTTGTTAGCAAAAGCATGTGGTCTGATAAATAACCTCCTTCTTAGGATGCAGCCCTTTAGGATAAAGGCTAACTAACACAATTAGACCACATTGCAATACTAATGTTTACGCTTAGAAAACATTTAAATCGAGCAGAAATAACGAAGGAAACTGGGCAAGGAATCCTACACTGACTAAGGAGCCTGCAGATGTTTCCTTCAAACGTTGTCAAACGCAGGATCCTGGATGCCTCCTACGCTGCCTGGACACATTAGACATGGGACATAAGGCCCACAGTCGCCATCGTCCCTCAAATACCAATCAAAGCAGGATCCTAGTCATTTGACGAACATTGTTTTTTATTGATCAAATACCAATTTGCAAAATGAGGATTGAACCATTAGTAAAATAGTGTTGAAAGACTGAAAGAGGCTGAGACCAGTTCCCAATACTGAAGCACTTCGGCTGTTTGTTGCCAGTTGTCAGTAACGACTCCACTCTTTCAAAATCAAAATCTCACTGTGCAAAATCTCGCGCAATCACAACACCAATTCCAAATATGGTGATGTGGGCGTGGTTCAATAGAGGAAAGATGGGCGGGCGCTGGAGCAGTCCTTCCTGGGTGAATGTGTTCATTTGCACCAATTGTGGGCTTAGGAAAGCGCTTCGTCAGTGCCGATAGGGACTACATATCCCACCACCAGGCACCCTGGTCCGGTCTACCGCGTGACGTTTCAATACAAGCATAGAGGTGACCCTCTTGTCTAATCCGCCGAGAGACAACAGTCCGTGCAGTCCTGCCCAGCTCTTCACAACTTCTTGCAAAATGGTAAAAATCATATCCATTACTCAACTGGTCGACTGTTACCGCTGTGTATGAGGACGTGCGTTATATGGGGATTTCTTTCTCTCTTGTATTCTGAAGAGAAGGGGTCACATTGTTAGCCGTAGCTGTGAGCATCACTTTAACCGCAACCTTGTTAGACCAGCGTTGCTTCGTTGTAGTTACCAGCTTTGTGTGTTGACCCAATGGAAATCGATACACGGGTTAGGGGGGGTAAGGTAAGGTAAGGGGTAAGGGGACGCAGTGCAGCGGTGACGGATGAGTCGATGCTCCTACGTCATGGCCAACGTTACGCATGAACATGCAGCTCTCCCGCATCGCACAGCCATGGACGGCTGCATCCTGTGCAGCCTCCATCTTTGCAACGTTGCTCTGTGGTGTCGTGGCATCATAATCGGTATCACCAAATCGAACTTTTTATTGATTTTTTTATTGATTTTTATGAATATCGGATTGTCCAATCGCAGTCGCAGCTGGCCAACCGCCCTCACGACCGCCAACGTCAGCTTCCGCAAACTGCCTGTTCTTTGATTATAGTCGACACCAAAGTAGGCTTACATCCAACGGCGTCTGTAATCGTAGCTGGCGCTGCAGTACCTTCAGTTGGGTAGGACATTCTGTTGTCTTATCTGACAAATGGGTGTCATCTTTTTTTAAATAATCTTTCCTTTCAAGGCCCAACCCATCCGTGTCGTGGTGACTGGCGCAGCCGGCCAGATCGCCTATTCCCTGCTGTACAGCATCGCCAAGGGAGATGTCTTCGGCAAAGACCAGGTACAACTGGATGTGGAGTATGCAAGATTATAGCACTTGCGCATGAGAGTGGTACATGTGCTTGTGTCAGTTTAGTTAATCTAGTCCCATTGGTTTGGTTTGTTTCACATGCACAATCCTGGGCGTTTGCACTGTTTGTGTGCTGCGCCTAACATCTATACAGGCATTTCACTCTAACTCATTTATATCTATGTTTGGGTCTGTGTTGCCGTCACCAGCCAATCATCTTGGTCCTTCTCGACATCCCCCCCATGTTGCCGGTCCTGGATGGGGTGGTCATGGAGCTGCAAGACTGTGCCCTGCCTCTGCTGAGGGGTAAGCCTGTCTGTCCTGTCTGTTTGTCCCTCTGCAGAGGGGGGAGCTTGTCTGTCCTGTCTGTTGTCCCTCTGCAGAGGGGGGAGCCTGTCTGTCCTGTCTGTTTGTCCCTCTGCAGAGGGGGAGCCTGTCTGTCCTGTCTGTTTGTCCCTCTGCAGAGGGGGGAGCCTGTCTGCTGTCTCTCTGCAGAGGGGGGAGCCTGTCTGTCCTGTCTGTTTGTCCCTCTGCAGAGGGGGAGCCTGTCTGTCCTGTCTGTTTGTCCCTCTGCAGAGGGGGGAGCCTGTCTGTCCTGTCTGTTTGTCCCTCTGCAGAGGGGGGAGCCTGTCTGTCCTGTCTGTTTGTCCCTCTGCTGTGCTCGGAAACCTTGATCTAGCCAAACAAGAGGCCATGTGTGTTGGTAGACTGGCGGTATTCCTGGTGGGGTTTGTCATTCGACCTCCACTACAAGGTCTCTCCTCTAGCGGGCTGCACTGTGGCCTTGGGGGGAGTTTCTGCCAGAGGGCTTCCCATTGGCTGGTTTACATTGCTCTGTGGGTGTAGAAGGCCAATGGCATTGTTCCAGTGTGGAATAACAATGGGAGGGAGATTTCAGGGGCATCTCCTTCACCAGTGAACCGTAACTAAAGTCCATGCTGATAGCAGCGCTGCTCAAAAGCTAATATTACAGTATTACCACTACAACAGGCAGACATTGAAAGACTTTTGAAATGCACAGTAGGGTTAGTAGGTTATCTGAAAGATGATGCGTTTAGTGAAGGAGCCGTGTTATTGGACATGGCTGGAAAGTAGGTAAATAAACCCCAGGCCATTTAAGATAAGTGGAGATAGAAAAATGTCCATACTTTGAGGATTTGCCGTTGAATGTTTTCGAAACGGTAGGACTCCACACGTCCTTAGGATAAACAACTTGTTTATGAACATGTGAGCAAATTAAATGTTCATAAAAATTTTATATTAAGTTTGACTCCATTGTAGGAGTGTATATTTACATATTCAAATTTCACTAGCCAGATTATCTATAGAATCTCAGCTGACGACATCTCTCCTATCTCCCACCCCACCCCCCCAACAGAAGTCATCCCCACTGACAAAGTGGAGGTCGGATTCAAGGACTTGGACGCCGCCATCTTGGTTGGCTCCATGCCCAGGAAGGAGGGCATGGAGAGGAAGGACCTGCTGAAGGCCAACGTGGCCATCTTCAAGGCGCAGGGAGCGGCCCTGGATAAATACGCCAAGAAGACCGTCAAGGTTAGCCCTGCTAGGGCTGCGATGTTGGGCCCCGCCATTAGATGAAGTCTGGGGGGTTTTCTACACATTCAACATCAAGGACTATAAAAGGCTTATGAACGACTCTCCAGACGCACTTCAAATTCAATAAAAAAGAGAAATAATTTGAAAGTGTATGTGACCGCTCGAATTAGAAACCCTATGAGATTAATAATTTAAAAAAAAGAATTTGGTCTAGGAGTTCGAGGAAGGGTGAGGTGCGTTATCTCCATGGTTACGACCCATGGCAACTTTCTGATGCAAATTCTTAGCTACTACCGTTGTGTGTGTGAGCGAAGCGTCGTAAAGAGCAACGTTTCAGAGGAAATGAGCCAGACGCCGTTGTGTTGTAACATCCACTTCCAGACGCTAAACCCTCTCTCGGACATCCACATCAACACGTAAAAACGATTTGGGGTTCACCTCCCCCTTTTTAAGGCTTTTCCCAATGTGCTCTGAGGATGGGTACATCATGTTTCGTGGTGTTTTACATCGGCCTGCTATGGCAACGCAACCCCGAGAGAGAGAGGATGAATGATCGCATGGTGGATGTCAAATCCATACGGGTTGTTGGAATGGAAAGCCTTTACAACCACCTCGGTTATTATGGGACTGTTGAGGTTAGGCCTACCTGAGCAAGCATGCGCCATCTAACACCATCTGTGTTGTTTACCCTGCGGTCAGGTCCTGGTGGTGGGGAACCCAGCCAACACCAACTGTCTGATCGCCTCCAAGTCGGCTCCCTCCATCCCCAAGGAGAACTTCTCCTGCCTGACCCGTCTGGACCACAACAGGGCTGCCTCCCAGGTACAGGAGCCCTTCTTGTACTGGGACTACTGGGCTTCAGCATGACGGAGCTCTACATATGGATATCAAATGCAGATGGCAGATATACTTTTGTAATTGGTTAGCTGCAATATAATAATAATAATAATATATATTTATTGGTTTATTTATTTATTTATTTATGATTGTAGCTAGACAATTGCAAAAGTTGATCTGCCAGCCGCCTATTAAAAATAAATACTGCACCATGTCTTTCCAACCACACGGGGTCAGCATAAACACTCAACAGTCTAGGTCAGGGGGAGAACAGAAATATGTGGTTGCATTTCTGAAATAACCTTTTTGTTATTGCTTGAATAACATGCATATTTTGTATTGATATTTATTGTCACGGCAAAATGTGTTCATTAGTCTGCCCAAAGTGTTTTGTTGCACGTGAGGTCATTTGGAAAGTTGATTAAATTGTCTTCTTCTAGGAGTGCTTGTGTTGTAGCCATTGATTTCAAGTTGGCATGCTGAAGCACACGCCCGGGATTCACCAGACCCTTCCTCCTGCAGGTAGCCATTCGCTGCGGTGTGCCCGCGGACAGCGTGAAGAACGTCATCATCTGGGGCAACCACTCCTCCACCCAGTACCCTGACGTGCACCACGCCAAGGTGACGGTGCAGGGCGCCGAGATGGCCGCCTACGATGCCGTCAAGGACGACGCCTGGCTCAAGGGAGACTTCATCTCAGTGAGTGACGAGAGACCTTTTAGACGCTATGGGCCACTACAGCTGCGTGAGGGCCCGCTTCTTAACGAGGGGAATCCACTTCTTAACGAGGGGAATCCACTTCTTAACGAGGGGAAACCACTTCTTAACTAGGGGAATCCACTTCTTAAGGAGGAGAATCCACTTCTTAACGAGGGGAAACCACTTCTTAACTAGGGGAATCCACTTCTTAACGAGGAGAATCCACTTCTTAACGAGGAGAATCCACTTCTTAACAAGGGGAAACCACTTCTTAACTAGGGGAATCCACTTCTTAACGAGGAGAATCCACTTCTTAACGAGGAGAATCCACTTCTTAACAAGGGGAAACCACTTCTTAACGAGGGGAAACCACTTCTTAATGAGGGAAACCTGTGAGGGAGGGGTGCTCCTCTTTGGGTTGTTCATTTTCTAAAAGAAAATTGTGTGTAAACACGTTGCATGAGACAAACTAGTGAGGTCGATTTGATGCAACTGCTTATTTTGAACCATTGTGACCCGAGTTCAAATTCAGTCAGTGAGACCAAGGATCGATCACCTGGAACTACCCCGACAAACGTTGTTGTTGACGTGCACAACAATGGAGCGTGAGGCGAGCCTCACCCTGGTGATGGCGCAGTGCCAGACGGGTTGAGTCCTCTTCTTAGTCCCCGTCCTGCGTTTGGTAATGCGTGTCCCTCTTGTCTGTTTCTTCTCCCTGCCCCCCCCCCCCCCCCCCCCCCGTAGACGGTCCAGCTGCGCGGGGCGGCCGTCATCAAGGCCAGGAAGCTGTCCAGTGCCATGTCTGCCGCCAAGGCCATCTGCGACCACATGAGGGACATCTGGTTCGGAACCAAAGAGGTCCGTCCCCAAAGAAGAGGGGATAAACAAAACATACTTTTATTATTTATTTTTTAAGAACTGGATTTGTGTTTCAGTTATTATTAGAGGGTTAAAACTGTCGCTTTTTTTTTTTTTCATCACGGGAGAAGGTGATTACGAATGAAGAATCCGTGGAATGTGATTGGCTGAGTGTATTGTCTCCTGTGACAGGGCGAGTTCACCTCCATGGGCGTGTACGCCGGGGGCAACTCCTATGGCATTCCGGAGGATCTTATCTACTCATTCCCCATCCAGCTGAAGGTGAGCCCCCAGATGCAGCGCACGCACAAGTCCTTGGTGTCTTACTGAAGGCGCCACTAAACGCCGTTGTTGGCAGCTTGCGTTGTACATTTTCTCCTCGGCAGTCATTGAGGCAGAATGCTAACCCCCCCCCCCCCCATCCTGTCGCTTCCCCGCCCAGAACAAAACCTGGAAGGTGGTGGACGGACTTCCAATCAACGACTTCTCCCGGGCCAAGATGGAGGCCACGGCGGCGGAGTTGGTGGATGAGCGAGACACTGCCATGGCCTTCCTGTCCCAGTGACTGTCTCCAGGACGACGGCAACAACAACAACAACAGCACATAGAACCCCCCAAGTCCCCTAACTCAAGGCTGTGAAGCACGGCTACATCCTGGGCGTCTGCACCTGTGTCTCCTCCCTGGGTTTTTGTTTGTTTCGCGTGTAGGTGTGTTTTACTTGGCCTCCGTCTATGGTTTAAAAAAAGAGTGCCCCCAGTTTGGCTTTTCTGTCTTGACACTGGGAAACGATGTCCCTTTATATGGTAGATAACATCCACTAGCTGTCCAAAAGAGCTGTAATTGGAGCATACTACTCAACAATAAAACAACAAAACTGATAAAACTACCTAGAGTGTCCGTTGGTTATTGAACAATATTTTATAGATATTTGGTTGAAAGCCACTTTCCACAAGTTGCCGTCACAAGTAAAGTCGCATAAATTGGATTTGGATGTAAAACGACAGGGTTTTATTTGTCATAGTTGAATAAGTAAATCATATGAGTAATAAGTGTATTTCGTATCACTAAGGCTACTCTGCACTCTGATATTTGTTCCAACTGCAATCAAAGATGTTTCCTAGTAAGGACATTTGACTTTCTTGTATGAAGTACCGCAACTCACTGCAGCCACCGGCGGCACCATGAACGCTCCCAACGGAGGAGGAATCAAAACCAACAGGTGGTTGAACGCTGAAATAACTTCCCCAGTTTCAACTTCGCTTGTGACAGATTAGAAAATGCGTTTTGTTTTTAAATGATTTTGAAGTTTATCGTGCCATTAATCAATTTCGATGCAACTAACTTTTATGATGCCCATTTATTGCCCGTTCGTATTTTTTTTATTTTTTTTGCTGCGCTATTTCTGCCCTCTTCAAATGAACGTCATTTCCGCTCCTACTTGTATCTTCAAAGCGGTGCAGACGGGCGTTGCTTCAACAGAGCTGCAAGGTCTGCAAACTTCTGGGTGTGACGATGGGGTTATTTCTTCACATACACTGTTAAGCTCTGCCGCGTATAGTATGCATTTATATTGACCTGATTGTCGTATTTTATTAATATGATCTGGACTTCAATCGGGATAGCCAAGCAATTGCCATAAGGTGGGTTTCTAGCGGCAAAAACGCGTTTCTTAATTGTAGGTTGCTTGTCACTGACCGTTTGTTCTGTTAACTAAACAACAAGCAACGCTGTTTGGCCTATGCAATCATTTAGCATGTTACCGTTAGCCTGTGTGTGTGTGTGTGTGTGTGTGTGTGTGTGTGTGTGTGTGTGTGTGTGTGTGTGTGTGTGTGTGTGTGTGTGTGTGTGTGTGTGTGTGTGTGTGTGTGTGTGTGTGTGTGTGTGTTTTGCGTGCATGACCTTCTGCTATAGCAACGTGAAGGTAAATAAGTCCAAATGGCAGAGGTGGACCCGTAAGACCATACAGTTGTCATCCACCCAGACCGGGGCTCTTGTGTGTGTGTGTTTTTTTTTTTTTTTTTTTTTTGGTTGACATGTGTTGCGTGTGTGGAAGAAAGGAGCGCGCTGCGCTGGATTGCGCAGCGCCGCGGGGTAAATGCTTAATGAATCATTCACCAGGAACTACAGTGTGTGACGTGTAACACCAAACAAAGGGGCGGGCTGTCACCTCGTCTATTATTACGAGCTGCTCGTCAAGTTGAACCATCTCCTCCGGAGGCTCGCTCGGCCGGTCTCCCAGGCAGACACTGCGCATCTGTCAGCCCGTTCCCTCGCAGGCGCTCTTTGCTCGTTTTGGGACACATCCTACATTCCGATAGATCTGCAGAGGGCTCCGATCGGACCTAGGGGTTTATCAAAGGACCACATTCTAGCTTTAGCAAATTGTCTGACACTTAATAAGGTCATCACCACCGAAAGGGTTTTGGACATACACGATTATTTCTTGTTATTTGGAAAATATCTGTCCCAAGGCGTCATCATCACTGTGTTTTAAAATGTCACTCACTGTAGCTGGTAAGTTTTAAGACCGCTGTGATTTTAGATGATGTCTTTGATATCTTTGTTTGTCTAACTGTTTCAGTGTCAAGTCTAACTTTAACTCCACGTTTAGACCAATGTACTGCACCAGAGTTGATCACACATCTGTGATATAAACTTAACATACCATTTTCCTACACATATGGGCCTAAACGTGTTAATTAAGGCCTCCATAACAGCTGCATAGAATAACTAAAAAATAAAGAATTGTAATAGAAGCTTTTCGCTATTAAGATGAGTTTTTAACTTTCATTCTCTGCTAGAAGACATGGTTTGGTAAGACGGCCGACTTTATTTCACAACAGATGACTAATAACTCATCATTACTATATAACTAATAAAGGTAATAGGGTGAAAAAGCGCCACCTACAGGTTGGACCTGTGATGAATAAAGAAGCGGTAACCTACATGATATGTGTTTAAATATAGTCCTTAAACCACTTCTACTTGGGTTAAACTTGAGCTTCTTTTCAGTTTGATTCACTCAGGTCAAGAAAAAAAACGTTGGTTTCCAGACCAGGTCTATAAATCCTCTTTTTCAGTTTTGCATATTGCAGATACGTTTTGAGGTTTTAATCCAAATGTTCCTTCCTCCAGACCTCGCCAGACCAGGCATGACGGAGTTCCAGGAGCAGTTGCGGCAGCAGCATGAGAAGACCATGCACCAGGAGCTGGAGAAGCTCCTGCTCTCCTCCACTGGTCCGGAGACCCAGGTGCGTCTGCTGCTCCACCCACTAAGGCTACACCACCTCCTCTTCGTGTTGAGGGCCAGTCTGCTGCTCCACCCACTAAGGCTACACCACCTCCTCCTCATGTTGAGGGCCAGTCTGCTGCTCCCCTCACTAAGGCTACACCACCTCCTCCTCATGTTGAGGGCCAGTCTGCTGCTCCCCTCACTAAGGCTACACCACCTCCTCCTCATGTTGAGGGCCAGTCTGCTGCTCCACCCACTAAGGCTGCACCACCTCCTCTTCATGTTGAGGGCCAGTCTGCTGCTCCACCCACTAAGGCTACACCACCTCCTCCTCCTCATGTTGAGGGCCAGTCTGCTGCTCCACCCACTAAGGCTACACCACCTCCTCCTCATGTTGAGGGCCAGTCTGCTGCTCCACCCACTAAGGCTACACCACCTCCTCGTCTTCATGTCAGTTTTGACCACGTTAATACTTCTCAGCGTTCTTTGAAAGCACAATCTCTGACTTCCTTTCTTACAGATAATCCAGTTAAGGTTTATATATGAAACACATATTGTACATTATTGTGGGGCTAAAGTTGTGTTGATCTATTTGGTAATCGTACACGTTCCCATCGATTGAGGTGGTAGCTGGAGGGGGGTGCTCATTGGTCTGAATACCGCAGGTACTGTATGTTGGGAGGGATTGGTTTGGAGTCAAGAACCTAGAGGTCATTACAAGACAGGCACACACACAGGCACGCACAGGCACGCACACACACACGCACACACACACAAACACACACACAGGCGCGCACACATACACACACACGCACACACACACAGGCACGCACACATACACAGGCACGCACACATACACACAGGCACGCACACATACACAGGCGCGCACACATACACAGGCGCGCACACATACACAGGCGCGCACACATACACATGCACGCACACACACACACAGGCGCGCACACATACACACAAACACACAGGCACACACACACACACACACAGGCACGCACACATACACACAGGCACGCACACATACACACACGCACACACACACAGGCACGCACACATACACACATACACACAAACACACAGGCACGCACACACACACACACTCACACTGACACAAAAAAAAACCCTGCTATCTAAGAACAACAGAAGACCAACCACTTAAAACAAAGGACTGACAGCTTCCTCACCAGACTGTCCGTGTGAAGTAGATGGCACTAAAATGGAGATGGCAATAACTCGCCATTACTATGACCTATTATCTATTCATTAGGGTAATACAGGCACGGTCTCGGGAACTAAACCCAGCACCTACCTACTGGACCGTGCAGCTAAATCCCTGTAATAAAACATAATAGAGTTGAATATCAATATTCCTATAACGTGATTGACGCTGTCTCTCTGTGTCTGTCTCTCTCTCGCTCTCTCTCTCTCTCCTTCTGTCTTTTGCAGATTTCCAGGAAGGACTTTGAGGGATTCAGGGGCATCTTCCACAGATTCCTTCAACGGAAAGGACCTTCAGTAGAATGGGCCAAGATCCAGAGACCTCCAGAAGACCTGGTAGGTGACAGCTGCCTCTCCGCACCAGAGTACACCTGGAGGCTGGATCCTCTCCCCAGACAGGTCTGACGTCTGGATCCTGGACCTTTGACCCTGGGGTCAAAGGTCTATCTTGTGAGAATCCGGGAGCAAGAGGCCTGCGCCCTAGCTGCTCTTTTAAGATATGAATCTGAATTCACAAGTTGCTTTGGAGAAAGTGTCGGTTACATGGGATAAAGCTCTTCCACACACACACACACACACACACACACACACACACACACACACACACACACACACACACACACACACACACACACACACACACACACACACACACACACACACACACACACACACAATGAGCCTGACAGCGCAGCACAGCTCCCAAAATACCCAGGCTACCACAAGGTTCAGCCTAAGAATAGTCTGACCTCTCTAGCATCCCAGCTAGCTGGCTTGGTGTGGGAGGGGGCTCTCCACTGACATTTGTTCATAACCCCGAATCCAGTGACCTTCACAGGGAAGTGTGTTGTGGTCTGCGTGTGTGTGTGCGCACGTGGAAAGCACGTGCACGAGGCCCCCACGAGACACCAACATGTATATGGCCAGCTGGATAAGTCCAGCTCCTTGTCCTTTTGCTAAGCTACCTTTTGACATTTTGCCAACCTGTGGACTCCAAGGCCTGTACCCCCTGGCAGATGATACTGTACTATTATTATGTGGTGTAGTAGTAGTACTAGTAGTAGTAGTTAATGAGATATAGATATAGATATAGATAGATAAATCTATCGATATCGATATATATAGCTATAGCTATATCTATATCTATATAGATATATACATATAGATATATACATATAGCTATAGCTATATAGCTATAGCTATATGTATATATAAATGCTCTATATATTTGTTATACATAACCAATATCCTTAAGAAACATGGTAGAATGGATTTGGCCTCCATCAGTTCTCCATCAGTCCTCCATCAGGCCTCCATCAGTTCTCCATCAGTCCTCCATCAGGCCTCCACCAGTCCTCCATCAGGCCTCCATCAGTTCTCCATCAGTCCTCCATCAGGCCTCCAACAGGCCTCCATCAGTCCTCCATCAGGCCTCCATCAGTTCTCCATCAGGCCTCCATCAGTTCTCCATCAGTCCTCCATCAGGCCTCCATCAGGCCTCCATCAGGCCTCCATCAGTTCTCCGTCAGTCCTCCATCAGGCCTCCATCAGTTCTCCATCAGGCCTCCATCAGTTCTCCATCAGGCCTCCATCAGGCCTCCATCAGTTCTCCATCAGGCCTCCATCAGGCCTCCATCAGTCCTCCATCAGGCCTCCATCAGTTCTCCATCAGGCCTCCATCAGGCCTCCATCAGTTCTCCATCAGGCCTCCATCAGTTCTCCATCAGGCCTCCATCAGTTCTCCATCAGACCTCCATCAGGCCTCCATCAGGCCATCGTTGACGTAGGTGTGTGTGATCTGATCAGAGGCACACACACCCATAATAAGACGTGTCCTCTGAGTCATGGGAGTAGTTACTTCAACTGGAGCAGAAACACCTGGTCTGAGAGCTTCTGGACCCACAAGTTCCTTCTTGTCCTCTACGCCTGTGTAAGAAGAAATGTATTAATGTAGATGTATCGATTTATAAATCAAGGGGCAATTTGTGTTCGATTTTTAGTTTTTTGTTAGTTAGGGTTAGGATTATGATGCAGTGTTCTCTACCCTCATAAACAGACAGCAAAATATAACCCTTTGTACAAGAATCCAGACGGAACTGGATAACTGCTGTCTGATCACAGTCAAGTATAACACATAGATTATATACACATAACAAAAGTAATGTGTTTTAAGTTTCTTTTTTTTTTAATGAAGGTTGGTGGTATTTCTGATGAGCCTCATTCTCAACCTTATCTCTTAACTTTACATTAACGTTGACAGCCTGACAGCACAGCTCCCAAAATACCCAGGCTACCACAAGGTTCAGCCTAAGAATAGTCTGACCTCTCTAGCATCCCAACAAGCTGGCCGTGGCGTGGGAGCCTCTCAGCTGACATTTGTTCAAGTGTACTGGTTTGAAAATATATTCCAGTGTTTGAAATGAAACATGGCTTGCTTGGGCCATCAAACGAGGGCCTGCATTACAGCAAAACAATTGAACTGCTATGCAACTAGTTTGAAGATTGTTGAAATGTCATTTAAAGACATAAATGATGTCCTACACCACCAACTGCAGTAAATGCCATATATTGTGATAATTGTGATTTAATATTTTCCTTTCATTGATATTATGTTTGAAGTTATCCACCCCAATACACAAAATCATTTTAGAAGTAGGCCTATCAAAACCCTGAAAACACAGAAATAAGCAAAGTAAAGCTGGCCTGCACATGGCCTTTAGCATCTAGATCTGATACTGTCATTATACTGCAAAACCCCGACTGGACAAGTTCCACCTTTGTGACTGGACCCCCTCTCTGTCCTCTCCCCGCTCAGATTCTGTCCTACGAGCACATCAAGGCCAGGAGCTGTCCCGAGGGCATCACGGCCGGCCTGAACAAGCTGGTGGTGCTGAAGCTCAACGGGGGCCTGGGCACCAGCATGGGCTGCAAGGGCCCCAAGAGCCTGATCAGCGTCCGCAGCGAAAACACCTTCCTGGACCTGACGGTGCAGCAGATCGAGGTGTGTGTTGTGCAACACCTGTAGAACGTCCTCTGAAGTAGGACTTACGAAAGATGGGTGTAAATGAGAATCCACTAGTTTGAAGAGGACCAGTTGAAATCGTACTGCCATTCCTGCTGAGACACACGTGTTTGGAGTTAATGTTTTGTGCAGACTTGCGTAACACACATTTCACCAATCAGACAAACGAGAGTCACACAAAGCTGTGTTTGGTTAAACTTGGATGAACCTACTGAGAATTATTCTTAAACAAACAGAAGCCTTAAAAGGGTAGCGTTGTAAAGAGAGAGAGAGAGCAGAAAAGAGTGGAATAGAAAGATTTTGAAACCAAACAAGCAAAACGTGCCCTCCCTCCCTGCTCCCCCAACCTACGTTTCTCCCTCATTGAAAAGTGTCACGCACCTGTGATTGACAGGCAACAGTAATTATCCGAACTAATCAGGGAGGAGATGCCCTGATTGGTCAGAAATGACCTGGGGCCTGGGGCCTAAAATCGAAATTTGCTCATACAGAGGCAGCGGTCCACTCGAAACAGATATTCTTACAAAGCATGTCAGTAACTCATAGTTGACGGACGGCCAGGTCATCACTAAAGAATTTAATTCAAATGATAGCTCTCAAATCTCCCCTTCAACACCTTAATCACTGTTTCTGTGCCACATTCCACCATGGACATGTGAATTATATATTTGAGAGTAGCACCCAGGACATTGGCAGATCATACCACATATAAGAATAGTACAGGAGCTAGACTTCCAGAGGGACCAAAACATTGACATCTTGGGCTAACCCACTCTGAATCCATCTATTGTCTACCGTCTCGGTCAGCACCTGAACAAGACCTTTAATGCCGACGTTCCCTTGGTTCTGATGAACTCCTTCAACACGGATGAAGACACCAACAAGATCCTGCAGAAATACACACACCACCGTGTCAAGATCCACACGTTCAACCAGAGCAGGTCAGACACAGTACTCTGTCTTTCTCTCCCTCCCCTCTATTTCTATTGCTCGGTCTCTTTCTCACGCCGTTCCATTTCATTTCATCACTTTGTGCACTGCAGGAAGAGCTTCCAACGCTGCCATGTTTTTGCCCCCCTGATCGTCTCCCTTTGCGATGTTCTCGCATCATTCCCCTCATGTTATAAAACCCAGATACCCGAGGATCAACAAGGAATCCCTGCTGCCGATAGCCACGGACCTGGGCATGAAGGGGGAGAACGCCGAGGCCTGGTACCCTCCGGGCCACGGGGACATCTACGCCAGCTTTCACAACTCAGGCCTGCTGGACACGCTGCTGGCTGAGGGCAAGGAGTACATCTTTGTGTCCAACATTGACAACCTGGGGGCCACCGTGGACCTCTCCATCCTCCACCATCTGATGAGCAAGCCGGCCGACCGGCGCTGTGAGTTCATCATGGAGGTCACGGACAAAACCCGCTCTGACGTAAAGGTACGTGAAGGTACTGGCGGCTCTCTGTGGCCGTACGGGATTTGACTCGGTGCTTTGTTCGTGTTGCACTTTATTTTTTACGTTGACGTTCCCATCAATCGACGGGCGGCTGGCGGCTTGGTAGGCATTCCAGGGGGTTTCTGGGATGAAAGATCATACGACAAATGCCTATAGGATGCCCTCTGGTGCAATGCTTGGCGGTAAACATCCGAATGCTTAGTTTTAAACGCGGTAATCATTGAAAATGGAAAGGCTCCATCGACAAACATGAAATGAACGAAACATGAAAATGAAATTGAACGTCCTTGACGTTTGTCGGCCTGAACGCCGCTGTCTCGTCACCTTGCAGGGAGGCACTCTGATCCAGTACGAAGACCACCTGAGGCTGCTGGAGATCGCCCAGGTGCCCAAGGACAACGTGGACGAGTTCAAGTCGGTCACCAAGTTCAAGATCTTCAACACCAACAACCTGTGGATCAGCCTGCCCGCCATCAAGAGGCTGCAGCAGCAGAACGCCATGGACCTGGAGATCATCGTCAACCCAAAGGTGACCGCGGCCGGGGAACCCCACAAGTACAACAGATGCATCAGACACCGGCCGGGCAGCCGCGGCCGGGAAGCAGCCGTTTGGACTCAAATGGGTCGAAATCGCGCTGCCTCCAAACCCAATACTAAAATCGAAATGGTGAAGCCCGTGTGCGGTTGCGGCTTCTGTTCAGTTTAGTTTTTCTCAGAAACGTTCAGGAGACACTTCTATTCAAAAGCAACTTGCAATGCTCAGGGATAGCGGCCGTGCGGCCGGTGTAGGCAGCCGACATTAGGGGGTCGGGCTGGGAACCTTTTCCCTGGGACTGGAACGCCCACTAATCTAGACATGTGAGACGACGTCCAAGGACAGGACGGACAAGCATGGGCCCTGGAAATGGGCAAATCCAGTTCAGACCAGTCCAGGTAAACACACATCATAGACAACCTAATGACTAAAACCGTTACCATAATGAAGGGGGAGTGGCCGGATGAAGGCGGGGACTAGTCATGACATTCCCTGGCCGCGCTGAAGTCATTCTAGTTGCGCAGGTTAGGCCTCCTCGTGAACCTCCTCTCACCCCACGGGCAGACTCTGGACGGCGGGCTGAACGTGATCCAGCTGGAGACGGCCGTGGGCGCCGCCATCAAGTGCTTCGACAACGCCCTGGGCGTCAACGTGCCGCGCAGCCGCTTCCTGCCGGTCAAGACCTCGTCGGACCTGCTGCTGGTCATGTCCAACCTGTACAGCCTGGACGCCGGCTCGCTGACCATGAGCAAGAGGCGCGAGTTCCCCTCCACGCCGCACGTCAAGCTGGGCAGCTCCTTCACCAAGGTAAGGGGCCCTCGAGGGCCCGGGGCGGCTCAGCAGAACAGGACTCGTTGATTAACAAAACCACAAAATGTTCACTTTTCCTTTGTGCTTTTGTCAATCAACCACGGGCCCCCCCCCCCCCCCCCCCCCCCCCCCCCCAAATTTTGTGGTTTTGTTAATGAACAACAACACAAAGGAAAAGTGAACATTTTGTGGTTTTGTTAATGAACAAAAACACAAAGGAAAAGTGAACATTTGGTGTTTTTGTTAATGAACAACAACACAAAGGAAAAGTGAAAATACACAACGAGGTGGGCGGTTGTAACGTCAGCGGTGTGTGTTGTAACAGGGGAATGTGCCGTGGGGATGTTGTCGAATGCTAATGGCACGAAGGAACACGACAAAACAAAATCACAACCGGCGGCTCAGCTGGTTGTGTTTTGAGCTGTAGCAATTAAGGGGTGACTCGGGCTGACTGGCAGAGGTGTGGCAGGTTTGCGTGACGAATCCTCGTAGCAGCCCAGGAATGCAGGTGTGAGGGGGCAAAACAGGGAGGGTTCCATGCACCTTTAAGGCAGGGCCAATCAAATGAGACCAGATGGAACCTAAAACCGCAGTTCAAGAGCCGTTTCGGTGTTGGTGTGAACGGTCTAGTCGTGGACCATCTCTGGTAGCTTTGCGTTACAAGAACCAAAAATCCCTTTTCTTCCCGTTAACTTGGAATGCTGGCGGTACACACACCGTGAACCACCTCAAGGCCGTGATAGGAACCAGCCTCAAGGCCGTGATAGGAACCAGCCTCAAGGCCGTGATAGGAACCAGCCTCAAGGCCATGATAGGAACCAGCCTCAAGGCCGTGATAGGAACCAGCCTCAAGGCCGTGATAGGAACCAGCCTCAAGGCCATGATAGGAACCAGCCTCAAGGCCGTGATAGGAACCAGCCTCAAGGCCGTGATAGGAACCAGCCTCAAGGCCGTGATAGGAACCAGCCTCAAGGCCGTGATAGGAACCAGCCTCAAGGCCGTGATAGGAACCAGCCTCAAGGCCGTGATAGGAACTGCGTGCCATGTCATCGCATCAACCTCAGATCCCGGCCAACGTAAACCCTGGGGTGCACGTGATTCCTATCGGGAAACATCACATCCAAGGTGTGATAAAAGTTACATGGGAGTGGCCGTAGTGTGGCTTGTTCATGGCTCGCTTCGGCTATGGCAGCAGAGGCAAGGATGATTAGCAACACACAAATTCGGACAAGTGTGTCGCTGATGAACAGAATGTAGGATCTCATTTGAAACTAACACAAAAAGTTACAGAATGTAGGATCTCATTTGAAACTAACACAAAAAGTTGAGTTCATTGTAGCGGTGATGATTTGGGCTAATCCCAACATGCACATAGACGTTGGAATACAAATCTGCAAGGATGTGAACATCAAATGGTTCCATCGTATCCTGACTGGGAGGCATGTGTGCTCTGCTAAAGCTCTTGTCGTTGTGTGGCTGCAGGTGCAGGACTTTCTGAACAGATTTGACAACATACCAGACATGTTGGAGCTTGACCACCTCACCGTGTCCGGAGACGTCACCTTCGGAAAGAACGTCTCCCTCAAGGTACCGCTGCTACAGTCGTTCACATCTCCAGTTGTCTTCGCTTGAAGAAAGGAGTCATTCAAGAGTGACCTAGCAACACCTTGACTGCAAGCACATCAACAATGTTTACAGACTGCTTGTTTCTGATTGGTTCAAGTGCATGAATTGATCACTAGCTGCTCTTTAAAGGTTTAGCGAAAATGTCTTTCAACTAATAATCTGACCTGGGGACGGTGTGTTTGCAAATTATAATCTTGAATAGGTCATCCTCTAAAATGTTTGGGATAAGTATGAAAACACAAATTTAAACTTTAAAATGGTCCTTTCTAAGCGCTGGATTAGGGTGCACGGCACAACATGGAAACATTCCTCACATGGTTTCATCATAGGTTCTTGAACCGTGTTCTGAAGGGGTTCGTTTATTAACTGTACTACTCACGGTGTGTCCACAGGGAACGGTCATCATCATCGCCAATCACGGCGACAGGATCGATATCCCGGCTGGAGCTGTGCTGGAGAACAAGATTGTGTCCGGTAACCTGCGTATCCTGGACCACTGACGCCTTCCGAGAGGGTTCTTACACAGAGTACCATTGCACTTTAGCAATAAAGAGGGGAGGCATATTGCATCATCCAAAAATGTGGCGTGCTACGGTCAGAACATCTTATTTTGTCTGCTGATCAGATCTTTAGGCTTCTCTTCATAACATGTAGAGTGTCCTTCAGAACAAACAGCCAAATACATGAGTTTGTTACACTTCCTTGCGATGTCTGTGCCATATTTTGTAGTCAGACGATAATAAAAGTGCAAGATGGATTTGTGTGCTGTGATTCTTTGGGAGGCTGGGCATATATTATTACGGAACATGTAAAGAACAGGAAGTGGTTAAGGTGCCTAAAGGTTGTGGGCTCAAAGCCAGAGTCTACCTGCACCCTTGAGTACCCAATCACCTCATCACGACAACGGCGGTCAACGTGCAAATTCAATGTGCATCTTTAATAGCATGTTCCACATTTCATATTCAGATTTAGTGAACAATTGCAATGAATTTAAAACATGTATTCATGATCTGAGACAGGAGCCTGTAACAGAGATGGGATAGGTCGAAACAGTTCCATTCGTTTATTTCATTCAGAAAGGTTTGGGAATATTTCACACGTTTAAAAATTCTCAGGCGTGCCGTCCAGTTGGGTTATTTGCATTCTGCTCTCACACACCCACACACACACGGTAGGTACTAAAACAGCACGCTACCACAGAGAGGTGGACAGTTATCAAAAGTAGGCACTTTTGAACGAGAAAGTCATGGCTGTTGTTAATTGGTGGTGCTCTGTTCCCAAAAGGTCCCAATGACACATTATTTGGGTTGAAAGCTGCTACTCTGCCTGCACTCACAAAAGAAAATAACAAAGAAATTAAAAAAAAATGCAGATCCGGTCCACTTTAAAACATTTAAAGACAGAAGAGTTGTCATTATTATACAGAGGCTTGCACAAGGAATTAAAAACATTACAAAAAGACAAGCGCTCATGTTCACATGCTGCATATCGAACGGTTGTCCATGGAGGAGTCACAGTAAATCATCACAGCTGAAAGGACAGCACCAGCGCTCCTGCGCATTGGACCCCCCCCCCCCCCCCCCCCCCAATGCCCAACGTCTCCCCTACATTGTACAGTTTTATTTTGCTGTTCCTCTGGCTGAATAATATGTGAGCTTATAAGACACCTTTTCCTAAACGCTTGCATGTTTCCGAGGTTTGCGTTAACCAACGCCAATCAAACTGCGACTACAGCACCATCTCTGCTCGACACTGGTTATTGCAACAGCTTTTCCTGACTGGGTCAGCTTGGCGCCGGGCGATGTCACTTGATTCGCGACCGGGAATCCTCAGCCTCGACGGTGATTGCAATGACCTGTATTTGGTTGGATTTCAGTTTTTGGGTTACACTTCAAAGGGGTGGTATAAGATCCCTTGATATGGATGATGCCTTTCGCCATTTCGTGTCAAGCTTGTAAAATTAATTGATTTGTAGGTCCAACTGGTTCCATATAATGCAATCATAATTATATAACGCAGCATTCCCGAGAATAAAGGAATGGCTAGAAATAAGGTCCCTTCATTAAAAACCAACAATGAACAAAGACACAACGAATAGTTTGGAACATTTTCTACTGTTAACATACGTTGATAAGACAACCATCCCCAATTCATTTGAAACCAAACCATTTATTTGAGGAGCTTGTCAGCCAAGGTCCACTTTATGACCCCCGCAACAACAAAAATTGGAGATTGAAAAAATAAATTACTGAAGCCATTAGTTAACCCAACCGATTGTGAAGCATCACCTTTAGATGAAACTCATCTTTCCTAGTAGCCCCTTTAAGAAGTCCCAGACATTGCTTTCCTCCCATAGCTTGTGTTGTATTGCACGTTTTAAGATGAGGTGCCGTCCACCTTTAAGGGGTGGAGACGCTTCGTTCAAGTTCTCTCCAGATCAAGCATGGATGTTTCGGGAGGGGGGGGGGGGGGGGGTCTCTTTACAGGAACAAAACAAGGAACCTTTGGGCTTCTCTTTACAGGAACTTTGACTCTCAAGGTGTCAAGGAACGGTGTCAGTGGCTCATAGGGCAATGGTCAAACAACTACCACCTGCCTGTTCCCCGCCCCCCGCTCTGCTCCATCCAGTGTGTGTGTGTGATGGGGGGGGGGGGGGGGGGGGGGGGTATGTAGTGGGGATCTGGAACGGCAGAGGGAGGGTGTGCTCCTGCTGCTCTTCCACCCTCCTCCCCCTCCTCCTCCTCCTCCTCCTCATCACCTCTTGTGCTCCCAGATATCGGCCATGGTCAGGTCCATGCTCTCCAGCGTGCGCAGTGACAGCAGGTTCTCCGTGTAGAAGGCCACGTCCACCATCACCAGCCTAGCGTGGCGGAGGGGGGAGCAGTTAGCATAGCATCGTTGCTAATCCCATTGACTTCTTGGTATGGGCGGACATTTATTTTAGCGAAGCCGATGTCTTCGTTGTCAGGACTGAATTGTCTTTTTTATAAGTTTGGACGTTTTGGCTCGGTCAAAAAACTAAATCATTAAAAGGGCCGTGAACCCAAAACAGTTTTCCTTTTGTTTTACACAATGCAATATGTTTTATATATGATCTTCACAATCATCCCATTTTGTCAGTGTTTCTAAAATAAGACCCTAATTCAGAGCAAGCGGGTGTAAACCCTAGACTCAGATTATACTCCATCATTATGGAATGGCTCCCTACAGAGATATCATTAACAAACTTCTTTATCTTTCACTTGATCTGGTCTGGTTTTTCATTGTGCCCAACCAAGTCTTGATCAAGGAAGAATCTGGCTCTGAAACGTCGTTGCAGGGAATGTCCTTATTGTAACAAACACTCCCCTCCCCCGCTCTCACTCATGTTCCACCGTTCTCTTCCTGCAACAACTGAACTCTCGCGAGACTTCTCCTTGAGCGAGACTTGGTCGGACACAATAACAAAACAGACCGGATCAAGCGAAAGGTAAAGATAAACAATACAGATTTCTCTGTAGGGATCCTTTCCAATGATGATAGAATATGACCGGAGCCGGTCGGTGGCTGAAACAAGCCCTTTTAGAGGACGCTCATTGACAAAGGATCACATCGCAGCCCGTGTTCGCGGACTGCAGCGTTCTCTCTCAATACCGGACAAAATTCTAAAGCTGCACGAGTCCCTCAGACCCAAAACCAGCGGAAAACAGCGTCCAGGTGGAAAACTCCTCAAGTTTTCCTTTAATCACAGTTCCAGTCTCAAAGGGATTCCTCATTGCTGGTATGTTGTCTGGCCGCCCAACCCTTTGGGTTTCAGCATTTACGTCGCGCTACTTTCCACAAAGTAGGACTATTGCAATGTTTTCGTCTTATACAGTAACACCCTTCATGTCACCAAAAGGTTCACACGTGCTACGCTCACAAACAATACACCTGCATGTCACTGTACTCCTTTTAAAGAGTACAGTCTTCAGGAGCACAGTAGAGAAGAGGTCAAAGGTCAGCATGCATGTCTTTCAGGAGCACAGTAGAGAAGAGGTCAAAGGTCAGCATGCATGTATTCAGGAGCACAGTAGAGGTCAAAGGTCAGCATGCATGTCTTTCAGGAGCACAGTAGAGAAGAGGTTAAAGGTCAGCATGCATGTCTTTCAGGAGCACAGTAGAGAAGAGGTTAAAGGTCAGCATGCATGTATTCAGGAGCACAGTAGAGAAGAGGTCAAAGGTCAGCATGCATGTCTTCAGGAGCACAGTAGAGAAGAGGTCAAAGGTCAGCATGTATTCAGGAGCACAGTAGAGAAGAGGTCAAAGGTCAGCATGCATGTCTTCAGGAGCACAGTAAAGAGGTCAAAGGTCAGCATGTATTCAGGAGGTTACCCGTGCTGTGGCCCTCCATCGTTGACCACGCCCAGGCGAGCCAGCTGCCTCTTCAGGTGCATCTTAAAGCTGCCGTTGATCCTACAGAACAGCGTCTGGGGGGGGGGAACGACAGTCCTGTATTTATACCGTGTGTAGATGGAGGGATGTTGAAACTCAACGTCAGCACCTACATTAACTGCCAAAGCTCGGGTCGACTAATGTCCCTTGGGACGGCAACAGTTATTCAAGTCCAGAAAATAACAAAACCACCTCTTTATTTACTCGAATTATTTATTCAAACAGAAGTACAAGCACAAGTATTCTTGTACAATGTACATGGATAATGTAAAACTGAATAATGAAGCTGACACCCACATGTCAAAATATGTGTGTGTGTGTGTGTGTGTGTGTGTGTGTGTGTGTGTGTGTGTGTGTGTGTGTGTGTGTGTGTGTGTGTGTGTGTGTGTGTGTGTGTGTGTGTGTGTGTGTGTGTGTGTGTGTCCCACCTGGGTCTGCTGCTCTGGGAGCAGCTCTGAGATGGCCTCATGCATCTTGGACACCTGCTTGCAGACTTGGCGGAAACAGGCTGAGGGCATGGGAGCCTTGACCTCATACTGCGGGGGTCACGACAAAACAACATGAAGCCACGGTGTGTGCGTGTGCGTGTGTGTGTGTGTGTGTGTGTGTGTGTGTGTGTGTGTGTGTGTGTGTGTTTACCTTTGATAAGACCTTCTCGAACAGACTGTCCATGATAGCCACGAGCTTGGCAGAGATCTCTGCTATGTGATCGTTGTAGTCCTGAAAGCACCAAACCCCATGAAACAACAACCTGCATGTTCTCATACCTGCCTCACACAGCCCAATTGACTTGATGTAAACGAGGACAGGTGTGGGGGTCTTTGCGGCCCTTACCTTGGTGATGTGGTCAAAGTGTCGGAGGACACTGTACTGCTTGGGCTGCAGCTTGGTCTCAAAGTGAGTTCTGATGACAGGAATGTAGTGGACCACCAGCTGGAGACAGCGGGAGGCCAGCGCTGCACACACACACACACACACACACACACACACACACACACACACACACACACACACACACACACACACACACACACACACACACACACACACACACACACACACACACACACACACACACACACACACACACACACACACACACAGCGATCAAGTCATCCAAAAAAAACAACCATCAAGGCAGCCCTCCCCAGAGTCAGTGTTCCCATGGCAACGGGGGCGGCGGTTCCTACCCAGGTTCTTGGTGGTGATGGTCTTCAGGCCCACCACCTGCAGGGCCCCGGCCCCCAGCACCAGCTGGCAGCTCCGTGAGTTGAAGTGCTGCCGGCAGAGGACAGAAGCTCCTTTAAACTCACTAAAACATCTGGACCAGCATCTCAGTCTGAATCTATTAGTTTAGAGGAAACACTGGATCTCCTGGCTCACTAAAACATCTGGACCAGTATCTCAGTCTGAATCCATTAGTTCAGAGGAAACACTGGATCTCCTCGCTTCACTAAAACATCTGGACCAGTATCTCAGTCTGAACCCATTAGTTTAGAGGAATCACCGGATCTCCTGGCTCACTAAAACATCTGGACCAGTATCTCAGTCTGAATCCATTAGTTTAGAGGAAACACTGGATCTCCTGGCTCACTAAAACATCTGGACCAGTATCTCAGTCTGAATCCATTAGTTTAGAGGAAACACCGGATCTCCTGGCTCACTAAAACATCTGGACCAGTATCTCAGTCTGAACCCATTAGTTTAGAGGAAACACTGGATCACCTCGCTTCACTAAAACATCTGGACCAGTATCTCAGTCTGAATCCATTAGTTTAGAGGAAACACCGGATCTCCTGGCTCACTAAAACATCTGGACCAGTATCTCAGTCTGAACCCATTAGTTCAGAGGAAACACCGGATCTCCTGGCTCACTAAAACATCTGGACCAGTATCTCAGTCTGAACCCATTAGTTTAGAGGAAACACCGGATCTCCTGGCTCACTAAAACATCTGGACCAGTATCTCAGTCTGAACCCATTAGTTCAGAGGAAACACCGGATCTCCTGGCTCACTAAAACATCTGGACCAGTATCTCAGTCCAAATTCCTTCCTTGTAGCGATTCTGCCCAAGAGCATTTGGCGGCATTAGTGTGTGGACCACATGACAGTCCATCACCATACAAGTACTTCACTAAATGTCTCATCACCAAAGGCCAAAGGGCTTTAGTGCCCTTGTTTACATTCGTGGCACGCAAAATCCTCTAAGGCAGAATCACTATCGGATAGAGTGTGCAGCAGAATCACTATCGGATAGAGTGTGCAGCAGAATCACTATTGGATAGAGTGTGCAGCAGAATCACTATTGGATAGAGTGTGCAGCAGAATCACTATTGGATAGAGTGTGCAGCAGAATCACTATTGGAGAGTGTGCAGCAGAATCACTATTGGAGAGTGTGCAGCAGAATCACTATTGGAGAGTGTGCAGCAGAATCACTATTGGAGAGTGTGGGGAGTGTGTGGATGATGGCTGGTTTAAGCAGCCTCACCTGGCCCGAGTCAAACTGATTGGAATCTGGGGCTGGGTGAGGCTGCACACCTGTTGTGCACCGAGAAATTAATGTGCAACAGGTTAAACCAGCCATCACCTCACACACTCAGCGAGAGATCTCCTACATGGCAGCATGGATCACCATCTGTTTGTGTTATCATACTCAACCTTGGCAATAAACCGGTTTAACATCACCACCCTGTGTCCTTTGTTTTGGAGGAGCCCAAGAAAAGTCACCTAGGTGGAGTGTGGCAGGGACTTTGCTACAGAGAGTGTGCACAGCAGAATCACTATTGGAGAGTGTGCAGCAGAATCACTATTGGAGAGTGTGCAGCAGAATCCCTATTGGATAGAGTGTGCAGCAGAATCACTATTGGAGTGTGTGCAGCAGAATCACTATTAGAGAGTGTGCACAGCAGAATCACTATTGGAGAGTGTGCACAGCAGAATCACTATTGGAGAGTGCAGCAGAATCACTATTAGAGAGTGTGCAGCAGAATCACTATTAGAGAGAGAGTGTGCAGCAGAATCACTATTGGAGAGTGTGCAGCAGAATTACTATTGGATAGAGTTTGCAGCAGAATCACTATTGGATAGAGTGTGCAGCAGAATCACTATTGGAGAGTGTGCACAGCATCACTATTGGAGAGTGTGCACAGCATCACTATTGGAGAGTGTGCAGCAGAATCACTATTGGATAGAGTGTGCAGCAGAATCACTATTGGATAGAGTGTGCAGCAGAATCACTATTGGAGAGTGTGCACAGCATCACTATTGGTGAGTGTGTGAGCAGCAGTACAGAGTGTACGCTAATAGCAGTGTATGCTTATCAAAGAGGTTCCCACTGCGTCCACGTTAATAGCCTATAAATGACAATAGTAACAATATAATAACATGAACGTGCATCCATGTTGTGGACACAGGCTCACCTTGAACAGGTCAGCCAGCCGGGCCAGCATGTCCGTGGTGATGGACGGGATGTCGTTGATGCACTGACAGTACTCCAGGAAGATCCGGATCAGCAGCAGCAGCGTGCTGTCGAGGGAACCCAGGGAAGAGCATCTCATCGTCACAACACGCAGGCTTCTCCAAGCCGACACACCCAAACACAGACATTGCATTGGCCCAAGACAGCCGGAGAGAACAGGGGAAACTAATCTAAAAATGAAAACCTGATCCCCACGATACGCAGTCCTATGAGCAGATAATGCAGCAGGGTGGAGCAGGGTGGAGTAGCGGTGGTGCTTCACCTACCCCACAACGGCGTACTTCTGGCCGTCCACCAGGAGGAATTCCCCGGGCTTCCTCTCCTCAGCTTTCCCTGTGCACAAACCAAGCGTACCGCGACAAACGTTGAACCAAGACTTTACCCTTCGAAAGACGGAGACAACAGACTCCTGCAATGGCCGCCGCCGCCGCCGCTCATTGTGTTGGATTAGCATTATCTATATCTACCTATCTCCATACGGTGGGAGTGATTTACCATTAAAGTGGAGGAAATACAATATGGAGGACCAAAGCACTCCAGATTAAATACATGATTAAATTAATAAATTAATAATTATATTACTAATCATATATGGAAATGTGTTTTAATGTTAAATAACGTACTGAAATGTTATGATTAAATATATGTCCCAACAACCGTAGCCTAATTCATCTCACAATACATATTCCCTAATGGTCTGTTTCCTAACGCTACACTTCATAATAACCAGACTGGTGCTTCATCAACGAGGGCAAGGTCAGAGGTCAAAGGTCACCTGGGGGCTTGCGCTCCGGCAGCGCTATCCTGCCGTCGGCGATGGAGTCCACCAGGTGCTGGAACTCCACGGGCACCTCCGCCTGCTTCCAGCGCTCGTTGTCCAATAGGAGGCTGCGGAGCAGAGCGCTGACATCACACACAGCCAATGGGAGCGGAGCGCCAACATCACACACAGCCAATAGGAGCGGAGCGCCGACATCACACACAGCCAATAGGCAGCAGACTTTTCAAGAGAACCTTTGAGACATCCCATTGGGCACGAACAAATATCAAACTAAGCAACTGAATAAGTCTTGGGATCAGTTCAGGGATGGCCTCTCCATCAGTCAGCTGTGAGGGAGGGAGACGCCCTGTGGAATATCTGTGTGGTGGACGTTCCGGGAGAGGAATGGGGGTGGGGGGGGGTACCTGAGCTTGGTCTTGCGCTCCTCGTGGAAGCGGTGGACGAAGCGGTTGGCCTGGCTCTGCAGCGCCCCCCGCAGGGACACGCTGCGCCTGCAGCACAGCTCCTCCGTGCTGCGGGCGAAGCCCTCCACGGCCTGGGACAGCCCCACGAACTCCACCGCGCTGAGCCGCTCCAGGGAGCCGTCCTGGGGGCGGGGGGAGCAGTTAGACCCAGCTAGACCCAGCTAGACCCAGTTAGACCCAGCTAGACCCAGTTAGACCAGACCCAGGCTGCACACACTGTTATTTAAAGAGATCTAATGCCTCAAACACATGTTGTCATGTCTTTATTATATTCATGGTAACCCCATTTTCTTCACTGCCCCACCATTCGAACTAAAAGCATAAGTAGTAAAGCTGTGGGTTGACCCAGAGTATTGATCCATGCCAGTGTATACAAGAGCTACCACATCTTTAAAGTTCAAAGAAATGCTTTACTAATGGGACTTTTGCACTTAATCCGTCCACTCCTGCCCATCATGCATCCCCTGAATTTCAAGCGAATGCCGAACTGCCTTGATGGAGCGTGTTGTAATAAGTGCACTCTTTTAGCCTTTGGCCTGGTGGTGAGGTCTGAAACCAGGGAGCTGTGAGGGTCAGAGCGTGTGTGTCCCGGGGGCCCGTGTGCGTGTCCCGGGGGCCCGTGTGCGTGCCCCGGGGGCCCGTGTGCGTGCCCCGGGGGCCCGCGTGTGTGTCCCGGGGGCCCGTGTGCGTGTCCCGGGGGCCCGTGTGCGTGCCCCGGGGGCCCGTGTGCGTGCCCCGGGGGCCCGCGTGTGTGTCCCGGGGGCCCGTGTGCGTGCCCCGGGGGCCCGTGTGCGTGTCCCGGGGGCCCGTGTGTGTGTTCCGGGGCCCGTGTGCGTGTCCCGGGGGCCCGTGTGTGTGTTCCGGGGCCCGTGTGCGTGTCCCGGGGGCCCGTGTGCGTGTCCCGGGGGCCCGTGTGCGTGCCCCGGGGGCCCGTGTGCGTGCCCCGGGGGCCCGTGTGCGTGCCCCGGGGGCCCGTGTGCGTGCCCCGGGGGCCCGTGTGCGTGCCCCGGGGGCCCGTGTGCGTGCCCCGGGGGCCCGTGTGCGTGCTCACCTTGGCCCGGGCCATGAGGACCTTGACGCAGCGGTCGTGGCTGAGGTCGGAGGCGTTGTGCAGCAGCTCCTGGATGTTGTTGGCCAAGCGGCCCAGCTCCAGCTCGCTGGGCATCATGTCCTCCCCCGACCTGCCCCGGTCACATGACACACTGAGCAGGCGGTGGCGCAGGGCAGACAAGAGAGGCAAACCACCCAAAACCTTCCGCAAAACCTACGCTGCGTTGGACCTGAATGGACTTCTTGTGAACGGCCATCCGAATTCACAGCAAGCTGCACGTGTGTGTACGTGTACGTGTGCGTGTGTGTGTCCAGCATTGAAAACATAAGTAGGGGTAGCAACATCAGTCTGTATTGTAAGAGCCAGTGAACCCGCTAAACGTGGGAATATGTGTTACATGATCGTCAACACAGTAATCTTTGTCATTTTGTCAATTATATAACGTCAAGACGCCAATTTAGCAAAATAAGGAATAAGGGGTACAAATCACCAAAACACGATGTGAACGTTCCTCTCTGCTGAACGCAGGTGGCGTTCGTTTAGTGACGTCTGAGGGCCTTTCCGAGGCCCTCAAGACGTCACGACCAAGGGGCCCCGGCGGCGCGGTCTGTGTGGACGTGTGGAGCTCTGTCTGGGCAGCGGTTGACGGCGGCGTCCGAGAGAAAGTTGAGCTTCCCGGACACTTGTAGTGTAACGCCACGGTGTGTGTGGATGGGGAAGCTCCGTCTGAGCAGCGGTTTACTTAATGTCCGCGTCCGAGTGAGGGAGGCATCCCGGACACCTATAGCATATCGATGCATTTCATATACAACATCGCTCATTATAACGCTCATACACAACGACGGTACTAAAGAAAGTGACACAGAGTCGGCGTGGGTCGTAACCATGGGGATAGCACGCCCCCCCTCCTTCCTAAAACTCGGCGTCCTAATTCCAGCTGAAACAGTTTGTTCACTGGCTCTTTGACGTTTGACTCACCGACTCATTTGAACCTTAGCACAACCGCTCAGGTTGATCCTTCCTCCCAATGGCCTCAATTTGAGATCTCCCTGCCCATGGGTGGTTCTAGAAAGCTAAGCGGCACCTCTGCTCCTGTATAAGCCGCTCCTACAAACGCCTCGGTGGGTGCGGAGTGAAAGAGCATGCTGATCAGGTCAGGCACTCACAGCGCGACAGCGCCCCCTGCTGCATGGAAGCCCTGGTCCCTGCCGGAGGAAGACTCTGTGGTCCCCGAGGCAGAGTCGCTGGAGCCCACCTCCGGCCCCACCGCGCTGCCCTGCTGGAGCCTGCTGGGGCCCACGTCGGCGCTCTGCTCCTGGGGGGCCCCGCAGGCCGGCTGGGCCTCGCTCAGGGCGTCGCTGATGAACAGGCCCTCGTGGGTGAGGTAGGCTATCTCCGCCTCCCCGGGGAGGGCCTGGTGGGGGGCCGGCGACGCAGAGCCCGCGGCGGCGGCGGCGGCGGGGGCCGTGGACTGCTCCGCCAGCAGCCTGCTCTTCTGGTTGGAGTCCAGGGCCTCCAGCACCACGTTCCTGATCACGCTCAGCGTGGCCTGCAGAGAGAGGCCAGACGTTAGCCTGGCTGCAGGCAGCCTGGAGACGCTGGTCTTGAGCGCTAGAGGGACTGGGACACCAGCCACTGGGCTTAAAGGACCTCGCCGCTCTGGGGGGGATCAAACCATCGTTACCGTCTCTCCCGGTTTCAGAAAACCGGCACCAACAGGACTCGTCAAAGAGGACTTCGCTGAGCCGATTCTGCCTGAGAGAGTTTAGCGTGAGTGCGCCCACACACGTAACCTACAGCAGTAGCGCTTGGTTCTTTTGGATGAGACACTTTACTGTACTTTACTGTACTTGTATGCCGATTTTTTTTGTCTACAAACACGGGTCTTGATTCCAAAAGACCAACGCGCCGAGCTCTTCACTCGGCACAACAACGCCATTTTTACAAATGATATCATTAATGAATGTTGTCGTGAAGGCAGCAGACGGTAACAATGGATTCATCACCACAACGGTCTTCAACATAATGGATTCATCGCCATAATGGATTCATCACAACGGTCTTCAACATAATGGATTCATTCATCATCACAACGGTCTTCAACATAATGGATTCATCGCCATAATGGATTCATCACCACAACGGTCTTCAACATAATGGATTCATCGCCATAATGGATTCATCACCACAACAGTGTTCAACATAATGGATTCATCGCCATAATGGTTTCATCACAACAGTGTTCAACATAATGGTTTCATCACCAGAACAGTGTTCAACATAATGGATTCATCACCATAATGGATTCATCACCAGAACAGTGTTCAACATAATGGATTCATCACCCTAATGGATTCATCACCAGAACAGTGTTCAACATAATGGTTTCATCACCATAATGGTTTCATCACCAGAACGGTGGTCTTCAACATAATGGATTCATCACAATAATGGTTTCATCACCATAATGGTTTCATCACCAGAACGGTGTTCAACATAATGGTTTCATCACCAGAACGGTGTTCAACATAATGGATTCATCGCCATAATGTTTTCATCACCATAATGGTTTCATCAACATAATGGTTTCATCACCAGAACGGTGTTCAACATAATGGATTCATCGACATAATGGTTTCATCACCATAATGGTTTCATCACCATAATGGTTTCATCACCAGAACGGTGGTCTTCAACATAATGGATTCATCAACATAATGGCTTCATCACCAGAACGGTGTTCTTCAACACAACAGGTTCTGGAGGATTCCTCAGGCTGGTGAGTGTCCAGTGAGACTTCTAACCAAGAGTGAACAGTGTGGTGGTTAATCCCATCAAACCATGCCATCATAATTACGTGCATGCATACCTTATGTGCATTTCTATATGCACAGACATCATTTTCCATCTCATTGTCTTTCAGGTCTTTTGTGTTTAGATGCGTTCATTCTTTCCTTCATTATAATGGTCCTCATTTCTTCATGGCCCTCGTTCTCTTCCTCATCGCCCTTGAGCAGAGCAACAGACCCTTTTTCAAGGTGGCGTCACCGCAGCACCCACCCAGGGGAACACTGATTACTGCGCCTTTGTGCACCCGGACACGGGTAGGCCCACACCGGATAACCGCCCCTGGCGTGAGGGTGGATGAAGAGCAGTCTCACCTTGACCCTCTGGAGGAAGAGGAGGAAGCTGTGGAAGACGCTCTGCAGAAGGTCAAACCACTGAGGAAAGGTCATCAGACGCATCTGGTCCGCCAGCCTGCGGACACACGCGGGCACGCTGCTTTAGCATAGACCCTCCTTGTTGTGGTGGTCGACATGGCAACCACATGAGTACCCCGCTACTATAATAGTCATGGTGTAGTGTAACGCTATTCCCTCTTGAAACCATGGATACATCTACACTACGGAAAACTCCATTTAATGCTGCATTTCTGTGTTGAGTTGACGTTATCTGGTTGGGTGGGACTGACTGTGTTATGGGGGAGTGGAGGAGGGATTATGACGTGTTTTGATCTGTGTATGTTGTTCCTTTCTTTATAGGCTAAATAAAAAACATTGCATGCTAGGGTTGGGGTTAGCAAATAACAAATGTGCATCAAAACATTTGAAACATTTAAGAAACTTAAGAAATGCAACCAAAGCAAGCCTCTGGAACAGAGACACAGGCTGGTGCCACATGAATCACAGCAAGCTTGTTCGCATTTCTAGAACATGCTAAGAAAGAATTCTGTGTGGGGTGTGTGCACCCATCTTAAATGCACACACCCCACATTTCCCGAGCTGTTTTGTGGAAGCAGAGCTGATCGATTTGATCACAACACGCATATGACGCACTTCTGTACTGGCCGACGTCAGGACTGCAGATGTCGCTCACCAGCTTCCGCAAGAGACTCAAGACTCACTTGTTCAGAGTTCATCTGGACTCTGCATAGCCTCCCTCCTTTCCCTCCCCCCCCCCCCCCCCTCCTCTCCTAAAAACACCCCCCTTACGCACTGATTGTATGTTTGTACGCCCTGGCACTTAAAAATAAAACTTAGCATTGTGTAGCATCTTACCCTAGCTATCTCTGTTGTAGCATCTTAACCTAGCTATCTCTGTTGTAGCATCTTACCCTAGCTATCTCTGTTGTAGCATCTTACCCTAGCTATCTCTGTTGTAGCATCTTACCCTAGCTATCTCTGTTGTAGACGGGGAATGGGTTAAACTAGCAATTGTAAGTGCTTTGCACTGGTTCTACTGGACCAACAGCCATGTATTGTTCTCTTTCTTCTGACAAATGTACTTCTTGTAAGTCGCTTTGGATAAAAGCGTCCGCTAAATGCCCTAAATGTAAATGTACTGTCTTACATTAAAAACCAGACCAGCGGGACTAGCTGGAGGAGTTTCTGAACTGCGCTACAGACAGTGCTGCAGGGCTTGTTTATGTCAGGAAGTTGTGCAACCTAATGGACAATAATAGTCTGTGTGGTCAGCTACAATGAGACGCCCTGGGAAAGCAAACTATTTTTAATAGGGTAGATTGCAATTTAGTAATCTTGGGTCAATCATTTACATAATTTAACAAGCGGACACTCAACAGTGTGAGTGGCAGACCGATTCAAATAAAACGGTGGGTGCATGATGTGTGTGGGAGTCTCTACAGACGAGAGGTCAGAGTGCCAGGGGAAACAGTCCCTTACACACACGGTATCCAATCCTGGGATACCGTGTTGACGCCGTAGTTTGTGCAAATTATAGATTGTACAAATAATTGCGTGGTAATCAAAACTGCGATTTTGGCCTCGGCAATTAGCTAATCGTGAAAGGTTGCAATGAATGTATTTCAAAAAACATCCGTCAAAAATAATCAAATCGAATAACAAAACGTAGCAATTTCTTTTTTATTTGTGTTTTTTTCATATACCATTAGCGCCACATACTATTAATTGATAATATGTTAAATTGCAATGAATAATTATAGGGCAAAGTAATCGCTATGATCGTTTTTACGTGCAGCCCTACCCGAGATGCCAACTGCTTCGTTACATTTTGTCCACTGATCAGAGGTTCCCCACAAAAGAAGACCGGTAGTGCTACGACAAGAACATACCCAGGTGTGTGTGTGTGTGTGTGTGTGTGTGTGTGTGTGTGTGTGTGTGTGTGTGTGTGTGTGTGTGTGTGTGTGTGTGTGTGTGTGTGTGTGTGTGTGTGTGTGTGTGTGTGTGTACACTAGCAGCCTCTACTTACTTGGTGACGACGTCAGCGTCGATGTCTTGGATGTTGACCACACTGTCCACCACACACTGGGAACACAACACAAGGGCTGGTGACACATTCTGGTGCAGTGGGCCACTCCTAGCCACTGGAACCAGTCCATGGGTTTGTTCAGTTAAGTTCAAGCCGTTTTCGATGGCTTGAACTCCAACAAACTAATCTCCCACCATTTCCTGGTGGGAATGGTGGGAATCACAAAGGGAAGCAGTGTGGGGAAGGGGTAAAGATGGCACTAATGCCTGGCGCACAATGGAGGATTTCCATTGGGGGGGGGGGGGCGAGGATTGAAAGCACAGCGACGGTGTTAGTGGTGGGGGCTCCTCACCTGCGTGACGATGCCCTTGGCAGCCTGGATCATCTCCTCGTTGTAGATGTCCAGGAAGTCCAGTTTCCTCTGTCGCAGCAGACCGAACACCAGAGACTCCAGACGCTCCTACGTACACACACACACACACACACACACACACACACACACACACACACACACACACACACACACACACACACACACACACACACACACACACACACACACACACACACACACACACACACACACACACACACACACACACACACACAAATTGAAATAAGAAAAGATGCATCGAATTTCCAGAATTTATCATTTGAGAGTTAATTTAAACCTGCACTATGTAACTTCTCTACCACAGCTATTTACTTCATTAAAACATATCTGAACTAGAATGTTTCTCAGGAATAAACCGCAACCACATGTTACAGCTACAACTGTAGCTAGAACTCAAGCCTGCTCGAGGCTGCTTATGGGTCACTTAGATAGCGCAGGTTTAACTTAATCAGTTGATGGCTGATTTAATTTCCAAAGATGTATCAAGCTTATTTATTTTTGACATGGGATCACAAGACTAAACTAGATTAAATCACACCAAATCATATTTTGAGCGGTTGCATTCGCAGATTGTTCTGATCATCAGGCTGAACCATAGCGACAGACACCCCAAAAACAACACAGCATGCAGGTGATTTAAAGATTGTCAAATCTAGCACAGTGCCATTTGACTAGAAAGTCAATTAAAGACAGAATGATCCCATCCCTTCATTTATAGACCGTTACGGAATACTCTTGCTTCCAAATCCCACCTTCTCTGAAACCGCATTCATCTGAGGCCCCTGTGGTGGCGGGCACACGGGTCAGTATGATACGGCAGACGCACCTAGCCTAGCATGCGCTTAAACCCGCAACGGGCAGCAACACTGGAACAAAGTGTTCACCTTCTCCAGGACATGGGGATCCTCGCGGAGGCTCCGGTTCAGATCGCTGCGGGTGTACATGCTGAAGTCCTCCACCATCATCTTGTCTATCAGCTTCTCCAGCTCACACAGCTGGGAGCCCAGATGTCTGAGAGGGTGTAGTATAAAGGAGAGGTGAGGAGATGGGGAAATACGTTGGACTCCCCCTGCATGACCACATCCGCCTACTTAAAAGACCGCTTCATGACAAGGGGATGGTGGTGTTAGTGGTGGTGGTGGTGGTGTTGGTATTAGTGGTGGTGTTGGTGGTAGTGTTGGTGTTGGTGGTAGTGTTGGTGATGGTGGTAGTGATGGTGGTGTTGGTGGTAGTGCTGTGGGTGGTAGTGTTGGTGGTGGTGATGGTAGTGTTGGTGGTAGTGTTGGGCGGTGGTGGGTGATGGTGGGGGGGGGGGGGGGGGGGGGGTTACCTGAAGCTGTGGATGCCCTGCAGCTCCTGCTGCAGCACCTCCTTGGTGGTGGCGATGAGCTCCAGCGCGCCCACAAACTCGGAGGTGGCCAGCAGCAGCTGCACCGTGGGCTGCGTCTGGTGCACCGCCGCCATCAGCTTCAGCTTGTCGTACAGCCGCGCGCAGTTGCCCCGCTCCACCGCCGTGCGGAGCGCGCTGAGCGGGCCCCGGCACATGACGCGCTGCATGGCGGCCGTGCGGCCCCGCAGCACGGCCACGGCGCCCTGGGTGCCGCGCAGGCGGTCCTGCAGGTCGTGCTGCGACGACATGGCGTGGAAGAAGGCCTCCGAGCGCAGAGAGATCTGCCGCGCGATGCTCACCTCCACCACGTCCAGGTAGTGGCTCAGCTGGGGGGGGAGGGGGGAGGGGGAGGGTGGGGGGGGGGGGGAGGGGGGGGGGGGGGCGCAGCAGGGATGTGAAAACGCCGCTGCCCTGTGCTCATGGCTTCACCTCAAAAGAATACGGCCGACGTTTCGGGAAGTTCTTTCGGCAAATGACCCCAAACTGGGGACGTTTTTCGATTTCACGATACATTTCCGTTGGAAAAGCCGGAACGGTGGGGTCCCTGACGGGGGCGGTCTATCTCAGCGGCTGACCGCTGATTCGGGCTGTGGAGGCTAACCTGTGTTCCCCAAACAGACACTCCACGCAGATGCTTACACGCCGGCCCCAACAAACACCAACGCTAGGCGGTCTGCTGGCACTTCATCCGACAACCGCCAACGCCACCGACCGGTACGGAAAACTGGCCTCCTGATGTCCCATATTATAATATAGTTATATTATTCCCATATACTATATTCCATATATATATATTATATTCCCATATAGTTCCAATTCTACTCATTGGAACTCCCCAACCTGACCTTTACAGACTGGTAACTTCACCGGCGGCTACATGCACATGAGGTGCACTGTCCCAGTCCATCTTTATGACACTATCTGAGAAGACAATTCACACAGCTACTGTCCTTCACTCCCTACTCAACATTATACAGGCTACTGTTGTTCCATTCCCACAGACCAATCCCATAACAATGTTCTTGTTATGGCTTTTTGTCTTTAGTAGAACCAGTCCTCCCTGGAGAACCTCAGGACACAATGACACAGGACGATGACTGAATGTACTTCTCTCCATGGCCGTGTGTTAAACCCCACAATGGCTGAACCTGGGATCTTCATTCACATCTTTCGCAAGCATCATGAATCCTTTGCCAACTTGTCATCAAATGTAAATTCAAATCATTCATTTGTTATTAGCCAGTTTCCCAATTATGTTAGACCATGTGAAGCGACATGCTTCGATTGACCTTTTTCTTTTTATAGTCATTTAATTTATTACAATTAAAACAAGTGAAACATTCAGACGCTCTGATCCAAAATGTTTGCAGTGACAGTGAAAGGAAGAGGCCCTACCTTCTCCTGCAGCAGTCTGGAGGAGTCCCGGCTGCTCTTCCCCCCCCCAGCGCTGTTGAAGTGGGACCAGGGCAGCACAGCGTTGAAGGTGGCCGGGTCCTCCAGCGCAAACTCAGGCTTCATGAAGATCTGCCGTATGCACAAGATACCCATCAGGTGTCAGAGACAAGACATAGCAAGGGACTGCAATGGACAATTTGTTTCTGGAAAAAGCAGAGCAAAACGTGACGACCAAAAAATATATCTAATAAAAAAAGCTAAATACAACAGCTATTTTTGACACCCTAAAAGTAACTTGCTGGACCTCCTGTGTCTCACCAAAGGTGGTTTGGTTCCTGAGATTACATTTTAGTGTTTGTAATCTCATCTAATCTAATGGAACGATAAAAATAAATCTGGTACATGCTGTCACAGATCTAATAGGCCGGCTGTAATAGGCCGACCATATAAATGATTGGATGGCTTACCTGCGTCTACCCAGCTACCTATGCAAACTTTGCTCGTGCACTCATTGGTCATGACCAGTCTTCCTCAAGGCTAGGCAGACCTGTTGCTAAAGCTAGCGAGCTCTCATTGGTCATGACCGGAGTCTCCCTCAAGGCTAGGCAGACCTGTTGCTAAAGCTAGCGAGCTAGTCAAGTGTTTTGGGGGAGTGGCTTTGGAGGGAGGACTGAAGGGTGGGGTGTGATTTATTCGGTTGGATTCTTTCAAAATCAAGCTTACTCTAGCTGGTTTGCTTACCCTAGCTTTAAGACCTGTATGTGAATTTACGGTTCTCTGCTTTGGATGAAAGCAATAAATAGCAACACACAAAATCTAACCATGTACACATTAATAAATGTGTTTTCAGAACAACTGCTACCTCACCTCAATAAACACGGAGTCCAGAGCGATTCAAAGACACGAGTAGGGTGCAAGACTTGATCCAAACAGTCATTCAATAGCGTGACAAGGAAGTAGACCTCTTACCTTTGGGACCTGTTCCAACTCTGCCCTTGATTTTTCTAGAAAGAGAGCGAGAGAAAGAGTGAGCGAGAGCGAGAGAGAGAGTGAGCGAGAGCGAGAGATCTATAAAATTCCATTGGAACATTGAAAACAATCCACCCTTTTTTAAAGAGGCATCATCATAGGACAAAGACAGGTGTTTTTTATGGGTATGCCACTTTTATGCATAGACCTACATACATCGTTGGATCGTATGCCGCCATATTGGAGAGGCAAAGACTATAATAAAATACAAGTAAGCTAAGGAGCAGCAGTTTTTCTGGATAAAAACCACGATAGCGTTTACATTTCTCAAGCGATTTCAATGAGTGGGTTTTTCTAACGATGATCTACGTGGAGTAAAAAAGAAACCATGTTCATGTTTCAACATGTTTCTTTACAAAAGAATAATGTTTCACGCGTTACCCAGTTGTTACTAGTTAGGACATTACTTCCGCGTTGGCGGTGCCACCGAATCGAGTAAACCGGTTGAAACCAACTAGTGTTAACTAACGACTTAGTGAGGACTTAGCGCACAGACAAAGCTGGCGCAACACAGACCTGGTATACAAAGCACCAAACTTAGCATGAGTGACACCTGTGCTGGGCGTGCGATGGCAAAAGGGTTCATTGAGAACATTTTCAGAGAGCAGAGTTCGTTATGGTGTGCTTGTGAACGGTTGCGTGATTCATCTTTGGCGTCATTCACACCAGGCCTGTACCAGAGCAGCTGCCGTGGCAACCACGGCAAGTGGGTAAATAATGCATACCGTTGTTATGGGTGACACTGGAGACGGCGTCCACGTCGTCTTTGCTCGGACATATCGCCTTGCAGCGCTCGTGGATTCTCTCCCTCTGCAAACACACGAAAGCACGTGGGTTCACCGTGGAGGCGTTGGTTATGAATAGAAAAACAGACATAAAAGGCATCAAGGACTGTTCTCGAGGCGGGGAGGTTGGTTTACGTGAACCCGATTGGTGTCAAAGGAGTCTCAAGAGCACAAGGTACGAGAGTGACATTAGAGACATGTAATCGGACACCACCATCAGAACGGGGAATCACCACCACTTGGCTTCCCTTCTCATTAGCGTTCTTCCTGTTGGAGTAACGTTTCCAGAACAACCCACGTGCTGCTCCGACTCGATGGGGCCCTGGTCCAGAGCCAGCCATTCGAGGGGCCGTTGGGCGTGTACCTGAGCGGTCTCCTGCAGGTACGGGCCGAAGTCCTCCCTGGTGATGTTGGGCAGGTAGAAGGAGGGCATGACCTCCGTGTCGGCAAAGTCCAGGCCCCAGGACTTGGTGAAGAAGTCGGACTCGCGCTTGGCCAGCCGCGGGTCGTTGAGCGCGGCGGGCAGGTTGACCGTGGAGCTGTGCACCGTCCAGCGGCCGTGCTCCGAGACCACCGAGGGGCCCTCGCGCAGGCCCCGCGCCGCCGCTGGGACACACGGGGAGGGACGGGGGGCACGGGTCAGACGGTGCGAGCGGTTGGAGGCGTGCGTGTGTGTGTGTGTGTGTGTGTGTGTGTGTGTGTGTGTGTGTGTGTGTGTGTGTGTGTGTGTGTGTGTGTGTGTGTGTGTGTGTGTGTGTGTGTTTGCGGCGAGGTGTGTATGACGGCGGGTCGACTGACCGACGGTGGGCTCCGTGGGGCAGACGTCGGGCAACGATCGGACGGGGCGTTGCCGTGGCGGCGAGGACGCGTCCCGCTCCTTGCGGTAGATCCCGTCTCGTCCTCCACCACCTGGACGGGGCGCCGTGGAGGAGCCGTGGCTGGACGCCATGGCATTGGAACTCCTCCCCAGGAGGCTAGCTGATCACACACACACACACACACACACACACATACATGTCTATTAAATCCACAAATTCCGGTTACAGCAAGTGGCGCGTTTCAAGAATTCTACTGGTTCTGCTTCTAGCTGGTGATAAACTGCCCAATCACGGACCAGCAGTGATTGAACAAACAGGAAGCTCCACCCCAAGCACCCAATAGACCCATTTTCTGTTAGTAAACAAAAACTTTCTTTTGTGGGCAGGGCTTAGGGTGGAGGCAGAAGAATCCCTGACAGCGCAGCGCCTGGAAGGTTTTTGTTAATGTAGCGATTATCTGAATATGTCCAGCGTTGAAACTTGAATTTGAAAGCACGGTACATTTCCTTAGACGGCCTTCCATCAGAAGTTATAAAGTGTAAACGTTTAGGCCTTGATGAGGTTAGGACGCTGGTCTTGGCTCAACATCAACACCGTCATTAAAAGGTGTAATACGTTATTCCTGCCGCTAGGGGTCTCAACCAAAACAATAACAAAAGACGTGGTTTGATGACGTCGGGAAGCAGCGTGGGCTCTGTTGTCCGTTGAAGGTTGTCGTCGTCACCGGTAAAGTGACTCAGAGAAACTCAGGTTCATGGACAAGGCAATGTATTGACGTTTTATTCACGTTGTTATTTCATTCAAATGAGATAGCCGCAAGTGACGTTAGCTAACGTTACGTTAACTTGCTAACTTACCATTAGATGAGTCGACTACCCATACAGCTGGAGCTAACGTTACGCTAACTTACCATTAGATGAGTCGACTACCCATACAGCTGGAGCTAACGTTATGGGAGCAAGATTGATATGGAAATATCATATAGGTAAGTAAGGTTCCTACTGGATTACTGTTTCCCGTGGTTCCCTGTGAGTTGGGGGGTAAGGGGATATGACGCCATTGACAGGTGACCAAATGAAATGCGCGTTACTTTGAATAAAACGAGATTTTTTTGGGTTTGAACATTGTTGGAAACATGTTGGGATAATGCAAGCCCAAATTCAACAAAATATATAACATAGGTCTAGTCGTTTTTAGATATTTTAACAAGGAAATGCTACATATTACACCTTTAAGAGTTCCGTTTTTACCTTTGATATCATTCGTTTCTGAAGTTTTAACGTTTAGCGAAGTGGTTTTTTTTCTCCCCACTAATTCCCCTCAAATGCAGCAACATCCGCCAGCTCCGTTTCTCCATTTGAAAACCGGGATCACTTGAAAACTTTCATAATCAAGATAGGGAATCGAGGTCAATGATGTCAGGTTCTTAGGAATAATCCTAGATCCCCAACTTAAATTTGATAAACATGTCAAAAAGATTTAAAAAACAGTGATGATCAACTTGTCACCGAGGTTACCGATGGGTACTGCAGTCCAAATTCACAATATTGGAGAGTTGTCTCCGCCCCCTCCTCCCCTGAGTCGAAGCTCATGTGGGTTGCCAGGTTGAGCACACTGACCAAACACGAGCCGTTCGCAACTTTAAATTTTGAGACAAGCTCATTTATTATATTTCGACAATGACAAGGGACAACGAGTCCTACACTGTAAGTTTATCAGTTAATGTATACGTGTTCAATGTATTGTTATACAATTATAAACCAACTCATGTGGCATCCGTCTTTAGCTCCTTCTGGGCTCTAAGCCGTCTCCATCTTTAAAATGTAACGCGAACATTTCCCCGTGTTTTAGCACGGCTCTGGTCATGGAGCTTGTGTGCAAATTTGTTTCATATCTGGCAACCCGGAGTACTTGGCAAATAGTGTATCATAAGACACAGGCCCAAACATAAACAAACACAGGACCCAGAAATGACATTTAAAAAAGGAACTCATACCGGCTGTAGCATTGTTGTCAAAGCCAGTATTTCCAGTTTTCATGATCTCTGGACATCTCATGGTAATGTTTTTATTTAGTAATGTAAAGGTGTTACATAAAGCTCATTTAACTGTTAACCAGTTATGGGCTCAAGCACCACCATCTACAATCAGACACCTCACATCTTCAAACAATCAGACACCTCACATCTTTAAACAATCAGACACCTCACATCCTCAAACAATCAGACAACATCTTTAAACAATCAGACACCTCACATCTTCAAACAATCAGACACCTTACATCTTTAAACAATCAGACACCTCACATCCTCAAACAATCAGGCACCTCACATCCTCAAACAATCAGACACATCACATCTTTAAACAATCAGACAACATCTTTAAACAATCAGACACCTCACATCTTCAAACAATCAGACACATCACATCTTTAAACAATCAGACAACATCTTTAAACAATCAGACACCTCACATCCTCAAACAATCAGACACATCACATCTTTAAACAATCAGACAACATCTTTAAACAATCAGACACCTCACATCTTTAAACAATCAGACACCTCACATCCTCAAACAATCAGGCACCTCACATCCTCAAACAATCAGACACATCACATCTTTAAACAATCAGACAACATCTTTAAACAATCAGACACCTCACATCTTTAAACAATCAGACACATCACATCTTCAAACAATCAGACACATCACATCTTCAAACAGACACCTCACATCCTCAAACAATCACACACCTCACATCCTCAAACAATCAAGGACTGAACATAAAAGGACAAAAAAACGTTTTAACATCCTCAAACAATCACACACCTCACATCTTTAAACAATCAGACACCTCACATCTTTAAACAATCAGACACATCACATCTTCAAACAATCAGACACATCACATCTTCAAACAATCAGACACATCACATCTTCAAACAATCAGACACATCACATCTTCAAACAATCAGACACCTCACATCCTCAAACAATCAGACAACATCTTTAAACAATCAGACACCTCACATCTTCAAACAATCAGACACCTCACATCCTCAAACAATCAGACACATCACATCTTCAAACAATCAGACACATCACATCTTCAAACAATCAGACACATCACATCTTCAAACAATCAGACACCTCACATCTTTAAACAATCAGACACATCACATCTTCAAACAATCAGACACCTCACATCTTCAAACAATCAGACACCTCACATCCTCAAACAATCAGACACCTCACATCCTCAAACAATCAGACACCTCACATCCTCAAACAATCAGACACATCACATCTTCAAACAATCAGACACCTCACATCTTCAAACAATCAGACACCTCACATCCTCAAACAATCAGACACCTCACATCCTCAAACAATCAGACACCTCACATCTTCAAACAATCAGACACCTCACATCCTCAAACAATCAGACACCTCACATCCTCAAACAATCAGACACATCACATCTTCAAACAATCAGACACCTCACATCTTCAAACAATCAAGGACTGAACATAAAAGGACAAAAAAACCGTTTTAACATCCTCAAACAATCAGACACCTCACATCCTCAATCACACACCTCACATCTTTAAACAATCAGGGACTGAACATAAAAGGACAAAAAAAAAACGTTTAAAAAAAGCCTGTGCAGCATATCATTGCCACATACTAAAAAGACACACTCTACTTAGTTTTTAAGAGCTTTACTCATTTTAGTTTTCCTAAATTAGTTTTCAAATGTCTCAACAGTAGAGCCGGAGCCTTTTTTGTTTTTCAGATTGATCCAAAGATAAGACGGTAAAGGAGTGATCAAGAGCATGCCAATGGAAACTACAGCACCACATCATAGATCTGGACAATCAGCTCCCCTCCATAAAGGCTGTCCACTCTGGAACACATTGACAACTGAAATCTAAATAACTCCTGATATAAAATATTTTACAATGAAGCTTAAGTGCTGGTTCAAAGCAAACCGTAGCTGAACCACTGTTTAGCTAATTGTATGCTAAACCACTATTAGTGTATGCGTATTGTATTGGTGACCTGTTTATTGTGGTATGTGTATTGTATAATATATATTGTATATTGTTTTTCCATATCTGTAGTGTATTGTGGTTTTATGATACTGAAAGCTCTATTTAAATTACACTGCAGATGTAAAAGCCCAACTAGGGACGAGAGTTGAAAATTAGCAATAGCTATAAACGATGTGAAGCACCTCAGTTTCCTGCCCTTATTGGAACTATGTTAAGTTTCATCATCCCTATCAAAAAAAAAAAAACACCTTAAGGCAAACCTTCTGTCATCCAAACCTTCAGACGAACACCAGAACACACAGAAGAACAGCAACATGTGCGAGCCATATCATAGGAACAGGAACAGAAACCAATATGTGTGGAGTCACCAAAAAATATAAACATAAAAAGGAACTGAAGAATCAAACAAACATTTTCTGAGCAGGGGAATACAAACCGGTGTCAAGCACACAGCATTACGCTAAACCTTTAGTCCACACCTGAGACATCAAATAATCTCGACTGGAGGCCTTTGCCTCAGTACACTATAAGGATGTACCCATAACACTCTTAGAAACTAGTTAGTACACATTTTTTGTATTTCCACATCAATGTTTGGTGAATATTGTTACAGAAAACATCATTTTTATCAGACTGGTGCCAAGTAAGGCCCTTGGTGTGGTTTGACTTTCCAATAAGGTGAGCGACATCACCTGGCTCTAATTACAGCCAATTAGACGAACCAGGGGGAGAACCACCAGGATGATTACCGTTTGGTCACTTCTTAAGTGTGCATGTGTTCTAGAAACATCTTCCAATTGCTGTCATCTCAATCCACTGGTGAATTATGACCATATCGTCATACCAACCACGCTCCCACACTGAAACCAAATAATCACACACACGGCACAGAGAGAGACTGTCTGGGACTGGTTCGACAATTATACCCTGACAGGTCTATAATATGCCTGACTGTAGATGGGGGAGGGGGGTAGCTGACAGGATATGCTGGTACCATCCTGTCAATGGGTCCACTGTCCAGTACAGTAACAGCTTCAACCACCAAACTCATGATTTGTTTTTGTCCATTTTAGAGGCATTGTTCACATTCAAACCCCCTTTTGTGAACTACCGTTTTCTAGGGCCCAGCCATGATTCCCATATATGGTAGGCTCACCTGGCCGTTTGACACTGAAGCATTTCAACCTTGACCTCTTCCACTGGTTGCCCTGATGATACCACATTAGGGACACTCAAGACCTCGAACAGCCAAAGTGCATGTTGACAACCAAATGTCAGGCAGAAATGCCCTTCAGAAAGATCATATGCACCTATGAGCTCATGCTAAGTCCACAGCAGAATGCGCCACATGCACAACAGTTGGAATCAAACATATTGATGTGTTGGGGGGGGGGGTGGTGGAGATAACATGTCATGTGACAACAAGCATAAACACTGACATACGAATGTCATGGGTGTAATGGCCAGTCGACCAGAAGTACCAGCCAGGTTATGTTTTTGTTGAATGGTCATTGTTTGAAGACAACTCCACTCAGCATCCATGCGACCAAGTGTCCATGCCTAGTTAAACCCATCCTGCGTCCATTAGTCAAGCCAAAAGTCTCTCTCACTCACCAATTCAGAGGGTTACACTGTGCATGAGAATCCATGTTATACACAATTGAACCTAACTAATTAATGAAGCAAAGTCAATGAATGGCAATTGAGATAACGCAAGCTAGTTTCTACTTAACAGTTATATAAATGAAATCGGACTAAGTTTAATGACGAGATCGTGGCGAGCCATTCTTTACGGAAAGACAGCGTATCGTTCTCGCTTTCGAAGAGAAAGTAAACTATTAAACCTCAACTGGAGCTCGGTTTAGTAAATGCTATTGTTGTCAGCGGCTCAGCAGGGTTACACGTAGGCTGTTAGTGGGAGAGGCTAACGTTCGAGCTATTTAGCTCGCTACTAGCCATTCCACTGCCAATGAGGCATTTGTACAGGTCTTTAGCTCACATTTCCCCAGTCTACGACCAACTGCAATGACACTACGGCGGGGTTTCAGCCATATCCATACCTGTCGTCTGGATCACAGCAGTAGTAAACACTCCCGGTCGACATCACAGAAATACAGGTCTGACAGGAGAACCATACAAGTAAACTACCGGTGCATTAACCATGATGCATTGCAGAACTGGAGCATACCCCCGCTGCTTTCTCCATGCCTCACTACTGCCTCCTATGGGCCACGTTTTCACGTCAACACACTCTACTCACAGACGTAAACGCAGACTCCTTAGTACGGACATCTATGGGTCAAGCTATCGAACCCTGGTTTGCACAACTAGGTCAAACTGTTCCAACATAGTTTTGATAATATGACATCTTCCCGGAGCAATTGACATACTACTTGGGAGTCTGCCTTTATACATGGCAATTGGGGTAATCTAAATCAAAAGGATTTTGTATAAAGAAAATAGCAGCCGCATGAATATCAACAGGACTAAGAGGGCAATCACATTTTATTTATTCCTCAGTGTTACATTTTTTTTTGCATAGGTTTAAATGAAACAGAAACCAAATGGTTAACCTAACTAGCCATGACAGTTAATGGAAGTTAACCAAGAAGACACAATTTTTAAATAAAAGTTTAAGTTAAAAGCTGGAATGTAGCTGGAGGCCTGTTTCCGTATTGTTTTTTCCCTGCTTATTATTAGTAATTGAACACCACAAGTTAATATTCTACAGAAGTGGTCAACAATGTGTTGTTGATTCTTTATTAAATAATAGGTCACCCCGATGTTACCAAAAAATCATCATTCTTATATTTAGCATAAAGGTCAAAATAAAAAAAGAATCAGCGCTTGAAAAGGTTTCCTGGACAAATTACTCATTATCAAACACTATTTGACTCATAGTCAAGAAAATATACTCATATCCTCCACAATAAAGTAGCGGCATCAGAAAGGTCACTTCATTAGGAAAAAAAAGAGACAAAACCAAACCTTTCCAAACATTCTCAAGTTATGAAATAATGCATGTGGGTTGTTGCTGGCTTTAGTGCGGCGCCATGACAGAGCGCAGGAGGTCTCCCTCTGCTCCACTAGTCCAGGGGCCCCTGGAAGATGAGTCTCACGTAGCCACCGCGCTCGGCCAGCAGCGGCAGGGCGCAGAAGGGGCAGGCGGTGTGGAAGGTGTGCGTGCCATGGGGCAGCGGGATCTGGCTCCAGTAGGCCGCCGTCTTCTCCGAGCACACGTGTCCGCAGGGCACGAAGGCGTGCGTGGGGGCCGCCGCGTCCACGTAGAACCCCGCCTCGCAGCCCAGCCACAGCGGCACGTAGCTGCCCCGCGTCCGACACATGGGGCACTCCCGCTCCTCCGTCGCCCCGCCCACGCCCCGCCCACGCCGCCGCCGCCGCCGGGGCCGGCCCAGCCGTGGTAGCCGTGCACGTGGCCGCAGCGCAGGTACGCCCAGGGCCGCTTGTCGTCCAGCACCTCGCTGCGCCGCAGGCTGGGGAAGGCCAGCGTGTTGAAGCCCACGGGGCACTGGGGCCGGCCGGCGTTGAGCTCCTGCCGCAGGGCCTCCAGGTGCTTGACGGTGGGCGTGCTGGCCAGGCCCTGGGCCGTGCGCCACAGGAGGGTGGCGCCGCAGAGGTCGATGAGCGAGCCGTCCGCCAGCTCCTGGGACTCCGCCTCCACCTAGACGGGGAAGAGGAGGAGTGCAGGGGGAGTACCGATGAAGCGGACTGAAAGAATAGTTCCCTTCCTTCCCTTCCACACTGTATGAAATACGCTTTATTACATGTCTTTATGAACATGCAGAGTATTGTTGCTCACAGCTCTCACTCTCCCCGCACACATCTTCTTTTGATTGACTTAATTCGTGTCTGCTCGTCAATGTATTGGATTCTTTTCTTGATTCCATTCTAATGCTCTCGTGTGCAGTGGGAGTTAGTGCAGCTGGCTATCCTCGCCACCCACCATCTTGCCCCGATGCTGAGCAGAGCGGGTCTCCCTCAGGGTGAAGACATTGCCGCAGACAGAGATCTCCCTCCACAGGCCCGGACCCGAGTCCTGAGTGAATCCACGGCGCGGGTGCATCACCAGTACGCCATTGGTGGTGAGTCCGTCCATCTGGCCGTCCGGCGTCTTCCACTTGGCCGCCTTCTCCTGCAGACAACACAACAGAGAAAGGTTTCATTAAAGTCACTCCTTCCACTCAGTTGATGGTACTCTAAATCTATGATGATTACAGGAGATGGTGCAGATCCAGGACTTCCTCAAAAGATGCATGTCAAAAATATATTTTCAACTTCTGGTTCTTGTGTTGTCCTGCTTCAACCCCTCTCCCCCACCACCGTGACCCTAAGAAGATGTTCTTCTGCTCCTTGTCCTGCTTTAACCCCTCTCCCCCACCACCGTGACCCTAAGAAGATGTTCTTCTGCTCCTTGTCCTGCTTTAACCCCTCTCCCCCACCACCGTGACCCACCCCTAAGAAGATGTTCTTGGAGGAGTCGAAGCCGGCCGCGTAGATCCGGGCGGTGTACGGGGGGTTTCTCTGGCAGATGATGCGGCAGGCGAAGCGGGAGATGGTGCTCTGGATGGACAGACGGCTCCCGGGCCCCTGGGAGCCGCCGGGCACCGTATCCGTCACCACCAGGTCGATGGGGCCCTCCGTGGAACGGCCAACCTGTGATCACACACAGCCATGTACAGCGTATCAAACACACCTCTGTTCATATCGGGCCCCACTGGGCATACACGATGCATCATGTGGCCTCATGTGAAACACAATCTGTTCAACACGGTCAGTGGATGTTCTGCATCGGCCCCATAGGGTGCAAGGGTCTCTCACTCTGGTTCACTCCACACACAGAACGAGGTCTCTCACTCTGGTTCACTCCACACAGAACGAGGGCTCTCACTCACACTCCACACAGAACGAGGTCTCTCACTCTGGTTCACTCCACACAGAACGAGGTCTCTCACTCTGGTTCACTCCACGCAGAACGAGGTCTCTCACTCTGGTTCACTCCACACAGAACGAGGGGTCTCACTCACACTCCACACAGAACGAGGTCTCTCACTCTGGTTCACTCCACACACAGAATGAGGTCTCTCACTCTGGTTCACTCCACACACAGAACGAGGTCTCTCACTCTGGTTCACACCACACAGAACGAGGTCTCTCACTCTGGTTCACACCACACAGAATGAGGTCTCTCACTCTGGTTCACTCCACACACAGAACGAGGTCTCTCACTCTTGGTTCACTCACACAGAACGAGGTCTCTCACTTAAACCACACACGAGGCTCTCACTCTGGTTCACACCACACAGAACGGGTTCACTCTGTCTCTCACTCTGACGGGTCACTTCATCGGATCACACCGAACGAGGATCGAGTCACTCAGTGTTCACTCTGGTTCACACCACACAGAACGAGGTCTCTCACTCACACACCACACAGAACGAGGTCTCTCACTCTGGTTCACACCACACAGAACGAGGTCACTCTGGTTCACACCACACAGAACGAGGTCTCTCACTCTGGTTCACTCCACACAGAACGAGGTCTCTCACTCTGGTTCACTCCACACAGAACGAGGTCTCTCACTCACACCATAGGGTGCAAGTGGATATTTAGTATCTGGGATAACGTATAAGTGAAACCAATTGTATCCAGAGTCTGGCAATTGTCACTCGTAGAGCAAAATATGTTGGTAATTATGACAATTATTACAACATTGCCATAAGATCCGGTGAAGCCCAGAGTTACTTTGATCCCCGTCCCCAGTACGGTCCCTGTGGGCCGCTCGGTGGCTCAACGCGGTAGTGCGCTAACCACACCATAGGACACAGGTTCGATTCCCACCTGTGGTCCTAGGCCATATGTCACTCACCCTCTTCACCCAATGTCCTGTCCTTAAAGGCACCAATGAGCCCATAAAACGACATCAATCCACTGGTTAAAGTACATTGTACTTGATGGCTCCACAATGGGACACTGACCTGGAACATGTCCGTGGTGCTGTCGTGGGTGTACTCCACCACCACGGTCTGAGCTCTGGACAGGGTGTAGGAGATGCTGTGCTGGTCCTTGTTGCTGATGGCCTGGGGTCACAAACACAGCTGATTTACTCTGATCTGCATTACGATGTTCTTTATACCACCAATAACCGCTCACGAAAATATGGATGTTCCCACGATCTGAATCTGGGTTCATTTCATTGTCATATGTGAGAATTTACAATAATTATTATCAGGGCATGCCAATCATTTTCCGTATCTCAACACACATGGTTAGGAAATTGGTTGGTACTAGATTGATGACCGGCCAGCCTAACATCAAAAACTGTACAATTTGTGATATAAGGCAACAGATATCTTCTTAATATATGTATACTACACTGTGTAAACAAGACAAGATACTATTGAATCTATACTCATTGATTCTTTGCTAGTCGTATTAAAAAAGAAAAAAACATTAGAAATAAAGACAATTTCCAGGACATTTCCACCTTTTTGATAGGCCTGTTTCCAAGCCCCAGTGCCAGCACAATATGAGGGTCATGCTCGCCCATACCTTAGCGGCCTGAGGCGTGCATGAGTTGTGCACCACGCTGGGCTTCACCCCGTTGGCCTTGGCTCTGCGGCACAGGGCGAAGCGGCTTCTACGTCTCCCCTTCTCTCCTGTGGGAGAGAGGGAGCCATTGTACCTAGAGAGAGAGTCAGAGAGACAGGGAGAGAGAGAGAGAGAGAGACAGGGAGAGAGAGACAAGGAGAGACAGAGAAAGACAGGGAGACAGAGAGAAAGACAGAGAGAGAGACAGATGGATAGAGAGACAGAGAGAGAGAGACGAGAGAGAGACAGATGGATAGAGAGAGACAGAGAGAGAGAGGCGGATAGAGGGAGAGAGACAGAGAGAATCAGAGAAAAAGTTATCATGTATAAATCTTACTTTCTTGATTGGAATATTTACAACTTACATTAGATGTAACAAACATAACATTGTCCTTTATATGGCTGCAGTAAATGTCCCTATTGGCAAGTAATGTATAAGCTGTTTAGCTGTTTGTCAGCTTGGTCAGAAAACTTGAAGTGGGAGCAAGAAACCAGGAAATGGAGAGTTGTGGTTTTCAAATTCATAAGTAATCCCTTCCAAATACAATAAGATACTTCATTGCTTCTAACCATTTAGAATATGTCTGAATTTGATTCACAGAATGCATTTACTTTGTTTTATGACCCCTTTGACCTTACTCTCTGGAAATGTTGAGGTTGCTTGGTACTATCGCCCTATCGAGACGAGGTCTCTCACTCATACACCACACAGAACGAGGTCTCTCACTCTGGTTCACTCCACACAGAACGAGGTCTCTCACTCACACACCACACAGAACGAGGTCTCTCACTCTGGTTCACACCACACAGAACGAGGTCTCTCACTCTGGTTCACTCCACACAGAACTAGGTCTCTCACTCTGGTTCACACCACACAGAACGAGGTCTCTCACTCTGGTTCACTCCACACAGAACGAGGTCTCTCACTCACAGACCACACAGAACGAGGTCTCTCACTCTGGTTCACACCACACAGAACGAGGTCTCTCACTCTGGTTCACTCCACACAGAACGAGGTCTCTCACTCTGGTTCACACCACACAGAACGAGGTCTCTCACTCACACACCACACAGAACGAGGTCTCTCACTCTGGTTCACTCCACACAGAACGAGGTCTCTCACTCTGGTTCACACCACACAGAACGAGGTCTCTCACTCTGGTTCACTCCACACAGAACGAGGTCTCTCACTCACACACCACACAGAACGAGGTCTCTCACTCTGGTTCACTCCACACAGAACGAGGTCTCTCACTCACACACCACACAGAACGAGGTCTCTCACTCTGGTTCACACCACACAGAACGAGGTCTCTCACTCTGGTTCACTCCACACAGAACGAGGTCTCTCACTCACAGACCACACAGAACGAGGTCTCTCACTCTGGTTCACATCACACAGAACGAGGTCTCTCACTCTGGTTCACACCACACAGAACGAGGTCTCTCACTCTGGTTCACACCACACAGAACGAGGTCTCTCACTCACACACCACACAGAACGAGGTCTCTCACTCTGGTTCACACCACACAGAACGAGGTCTCTCACTCTGGTTCACACCACACAGAACGAGGTCTCTCACTCACACACCACACAGAACGAGGTCTCTCACTCTGGTTCACACCACACAGAACGAGGTCTCTCACTCACACATCACACAGAACGAGGTCTCTCATTCTGGTTCACACCACACAGAACAAGGTCTCTCACTCACAACAACAAGTAATGCTGCTCCCTCACTCAGCGATAGTGGAACATGGGGATGTACAATTATTATTTTAGACTTGAGTGATTTCAAGGTTAGCCGTGACCACTCAACACTGCCTTCATTCCACCCAGTCAACATTCCACTGAAGGGGTGCGGCCATTTTCTACATATTCTCATAATTGTTTTCCACGTGGCATTGTTTGAGATCTCTCTCTCTCTCTCTCTCTCTCTCTCTCTCTCTCTCTCTCTCTCTCTCTCTCTCTCTCTCTCTCTCTCTCTCTCTCTCTCTCTCTCTCTCTCTCTCTCTCTCTCTCTCTCTCTCTCTCTCTCTCTCTCTCTCTCTCTCTCTCTCTCTCTCTCTCTCTCTCTCTCTCTCTCTCAGAGAGCAGAGAAGAAAGTGTTGGAAACCACAGCAGCCATTACTGGTTTGCTCTCTTTGGTCCCCCGTGACTCCTGTACAGGAAGTCAACCCACATTGGCAATTATTATCGCTCTTGTGGCTCCATTCACTTGGTCTTTGCAGTCGGATTACTATATACATGTGGGTGCTAAACCTCTGAATCAGGTTTCACTAGAATATGCTGCGAGAGAGAACACAGGTTCCTGTTTAACAATACGTTGTCAAACTCAAAGATATGGAAATGGGGACAATGAAAACAAGTTTCAAGTTCATCCTACCATCAACTCATTTATTATACTGTAATGTTTTTTTTGTAATAGAGTACTGAGTGTATTGTATATGTTGTTATGTTGTATTTGAATGTGTACATATATTTATTTATATATATAATGTTATATTATCAGAACTCTATACGTAACGTCTACGTAATGTGTTATTATATAATAGGTAGATGTCCTGTTCTGTCTGATCTTGAATTCAAAGCATGTCAGCAGTAAATGGGTTCGTGGAGAACTCTGCTGTTAGCGCAGAAGGAAACAAAGAACTAACAAGGGGTTAGTGAACACAACAAAAAGATATCCCTTAACACACACACACACACACACACACTAATATAAACTATATACATGGACATATGTGTTGTTAAGGCCAGACTCTCTGGGTGTGTTGGTACCCCCGTACCCCAGCAGGATGAGCTCCCCGTACGGGACGGGGCCTTTGGTGTGGGCCAGGGCCGTGGGGGTGTTCTCCTGGTGTCCGGGGGAGAACATGGGGGGGTGAGCCTGGGTGTGGGGGGCTCGGAGAAGCAGGGGTCTCCCGCGCGTCGGTCACTCCTCCCGGGCCTCCTTCCTCAACCACGTCTTGCCGACATTGCGCTCGCTTGGCACCTGTCATCACCTGTTGGCGTGACGACGGGAACATCACATTTTTACATCATCATCATCATTCTCCTCGTATGGGAGGTGAACACGGAGGCAGCACTGAGAGGTTGAGCATAGTAGACTAAGGCCGTGTTCAAATGACCCTACCTGCGCCCTACATAGTAGACTAAGGCCGTGTTCAAATGACCCTACCTGCGCCCTACATAGTAGACTAAGGCCGTGTTCAAATGACCCTACCTGCACCCTAGATAGGGCACTGCTTACGTGTTCAAATGACCCTACCTGCGCCCTAGATAGGGCACTGCTTACGGTGTCACCATTTTGTAGTGTTCTGCACTGCTTAATTATGCATTATGTGTTATGGTCCCATAACACTGTGCATTCCAAAAGGTATTATGAAATATCAGTAAGACATTTTGTAAAAGATGTAACATATTGAGGTCACTCATTTACATATTGCACACTTCTGAAAAACCCATAAGGCTTTACTGCTAAGCTACTTGTGCTGGGTTGGCAGTTTGTAAATGTGACTTGTTAAGTGGGCTGTTTCGCACAATAACCACAGTAAAGTTTTTCTCTTTTCATCTGGCAAAAAACGAAACCTGAGTTCTATCTATTCCTTCACCACATGAAAGACTTCACCTTTGGACGACGTGTGTTGCTCGATTGCACCAGAAACAACCATCTGATGTCACAGATGTTTTCTACCCAGTGAGGGACAAATTGAACCAGTGATACCTACTTATGAAGTGTCATGTGGTCATTAAGGAACAAAAAGCTGAAGTGGCCGTATAGGTCTTTCCACTAAGAGAGTGACGTTTTAGAAGTTATTCTGTGTAATAACACTATCCATTTGTAGGCTTATAGCAAATGCCTTTGTCTGACATTGACTTTATTTATTTGTATAACTGAAAAACATCGACGTTTTAAATTCAGGGTCTAAAAAGGATTGTCCTAGTCCAGATTTGAGCACTAAAAACGGTCACACGCCCGATGCTTTAAATCCAGTGACTCTAAACTTGTGTTCAGTAAAAGCAGTGCATTTAAGCTCATGGGGACGGGGGCCCTCATGTGTTTAGGAGCCGCGTGGAGCTCATGGGGACCGGGGGCCCTCATGTGTTTAGGAGCCACGGGGAGCTCATGGGGACCGGGGGCCCTCATGTGTTTCAGAGCCGCGTGGAGCTCATGGGGACCGGGGGCCCTCATGTGTTTCAGAGCCGCGTGGAGCTCATGGGGACCGGGGGCCCTCATGTGTTTCAGAGCCGCGTGGAGCTCATGGGGACCGGGGGCCCTCATGTGTTTCAGAGCCGCGTGGAGCTCATGGGGACCGGGGGCCCTCATGTGTTTCAGAGCCGCGTGGAGCTCATGGGGACCGGGGGCCCTCATGTGTTTCAGAGCCGCGTGGAGCTCATGGGGACCGGGGGCCCTCATGTGTTTCAGAGCCGCGTGGACCTCATGGGGACCGGGGGCCCTCATGTGTTTAGGAGCCGCGGGGAGCTCATGGGGACCGGGGGCCCTCATGTGTTTCAGAGCCGCGTGGAGCTCATGGGGACCGGGGGCCCTCATGTGTTTCAGAGCCGTGTGGAGCTCATGGGGACCGGGGGCCCTTATGTGTTTCAGAGCCGCGTGGCTAACGTAGGAGCAGAAGGGCTAACAGAGGGTATTGTGGCGAGGGCCACATGTCTCTCCTCCCCTCTGCCAGCTGGGGCCGCCTGCCTGGCTACCGTCCAGCTATACCGAGGGCCCCATCGGGATACATGTGCTCTGGCTCTTATTGATGCATTTATAATTCATTTGTTTTAGTGGTATGGACACAATGGAGGGGTTGAACAAAGAATGCTGTCATAAGTAAAGACAGCAGAGTATATTAAAGAGGTACTCAGCAATAACCGACAACAGTGGCCATAATATCTGTTTTAGATTGAATTGGTTTTAAGGTTTTTGTCCACTTTATGGATATTTAACGTAAAGACTTGGTGTCGGATTATCTGACACACTGGCTCAAACAAAACCAAACCTGCACTCACTGATCATGGTGTTAATTGATAACTGTATTTTCATGAAATTAATGTTTGA
>JACYXH010000222.1:77500-117500 GCA_026745465.1 Lota lota | reverse complement strand
GTTCTATATAATAGGTTTCCGTAATGACTCATCATATCAATGTCCACAAGCAGCCCAACTGAGAACACTGACATTAATATCCGAGTAGGGGGTCTTCAGTAACCTACAAAAGGGTTGGCCATGTGGACGTGCAGGTTGAGATGTGTGCTGTGGGTAGCCTGTACTTGGTAAAAAAGCAAGTGGGGGGATAAAGGAGGAGCACTTCTAAACCTATAATATGAATTGCCGCCAACATCAATCCACTTCCTCTGAAGCCCAGCCAACGCGCGCTTCATCAAACCGAACAGAAGAGGTGCTCCGGTGGTGCTTTGGAACAGCTTACTGAACAGGTAAGAATTCATTCTTCCTACTATTGCAAATGTTGTTTTTGTCCTATGATATTTACGATACAGCCTTCACGAGACGTTAATGCGACTAACGGAGGGCGTTTTCGAGAAACAGAAAGTAGACGGGCCAACTTTCCGCGCGCTTTGCTCCACTTTGGGACATGAGCGCGGGTGAAACGAGGACACTTACAGTTCGTTTACCAGTCTAGGTCGGCCACGCGTAAGTCAACCCTGTGTACTGTTGGCCGGAGTATGTGTATCAGAATGTATTAAGTATTGTACTCAGATATGCTCGCCTTATTTAAATGAGTAATTGGCCTAATCAATCGTTTGAATGGGCTTTATTAAAGCCAAATTGCTGCCTTAGGTAAATAACGTTATACCACTTGAATCTGACGAATGCACTTGTTGTCCACTCTCGCAAGCAGCCGAGCACATGGTCTTGCCCACACTGATGAAACGTGATTTGCATCCTCGGTGGTAGCGTGGTTTCGGGGCTAGGCATGACTCGGGAGAGCGGTAAATGTTCAACGCGTGGTTTATTCAGAGACACGAGGTGAACGAACGTGTGACCCTGGAGGTGGTTCGCGAAGCATCTCCCGAATCCAGGCAAATCTTCAGTCTGTGTTGGCCTGGGCAGAATGGCGAAGAAGCCGCCACGCCTGTAATTGTCCGACTTCTCTCAGACCAATAGAACTCGATATGGTGTTGTGTTGACCACTGTGTGTACAAGGAGAAACTGGTCACAACTGGTGTTAGCACTACAAATATGTGGTCCTAAATTTAGCTTGAATATCGTGTGGTCTATTAAGGCATAGAAGAAATTAACACTAGACCATTTTACAAATTTAGAAACCTAAGAGGCCACACGCCTAAGGATATACTAAGATAGAATGTGTGTGGAAGGCAATGATTTTGGCAACACTAATAATAGGGCTTTTCCACCAAATGAACGCTGGTTCTTGAACCGGTTCCGATCAGGATTCTTGGAACATTTAGAGCCATCTAGCGAACCAGTCGCGTTTCCACCTGTTTTTTTGAGCGGAACCATTGTAGCCAACGATGCGTCATCAACGGAGTTTTTTGCCCGACGCACACTTAGAGTAAACAGTAGCAGCACGCTCTTTTTTTCCCTTCGTTTTTCCGATTCGTGTAATATGACACGCCCACTGCTGTCGTCATGGTTCTCCTTTGGAGAAAATGTAACGGTTTCACATTATTTTCATATGTGTGTAGGATTTCCCATAGGGGAGCAATCACATTTTTAAACGAGCCCAAAGAAACGGAACCCCATTCTTTAAAACAAACCCAAAGAAAGGCGCTTATTAAAAGCGGACTTGGCAAGCACATGGATTATATAGAGATGATGACGACGGGGTTGACACATTTCGTTTGTGTAAAAAAATAACACTGAACCTTTTAACCAATACTCTTTCAAAAATTAGGAGCCGCTTATCACCGTTGACTTTTTATTTTTGACATGAATAAATCATGTCATCATAAATGTCATTGTGAACATTCAAGGTCCTCTGTTTCTCATAGTTTCAACATTGTTATGGAACAGCCATCATTTCGATTTAGTATTGCAATAAAAAAACACATTATGAAAAACAAGTTGAAGTTGTAACTCCTAACTAGTTGGCTGCTCTGGTTAGTTAGGTGGTCTACTATAGGAAATGACTAGTAATGTGTGTATTCCTGTTGTTACTATAGTTACTGTAGTGGACGTGAAGTTGCGTCACGCCGGGCGCCATCTTCTCAGACAGAAACAACAGGAGAAGGTTTTAGGTGGAATCAACATTTAAAACGAAATACTTTTAAATCTTGAGGTGCTAGGACAGAAAGTAGGATTTAAATATATTTATAAAAAACCACTAGGGTCCTAGGACTGCGGTCCTGAAATTGTTCACATAGCGTTGTGTGACGTCGTAACATGGTGTGACGTCAACTTCACGATCCCTATTGAATAATGGATAGAATATTATTAAGGATTATTAATCAAAATAGGGTATTTGGTGCTGGACAAACCAAAACTTCTAACTATTGGTATCCTATTCAAACCATTTATAGTATACATTTAAATATTAAAATGAATATTGTTTAGATTGTTTCTGCAAATGTGCATTGTCGTATAGTAGATAGTAGACAACTGAATTTAGTTTCATTCATCTAGTAGCACCATTAGCATAAATTATAAATTAATTTGATGAATTTCATTGAACATTAATTTCATTTGTTTCTCCTCAAATCTCTGTAGGAGTTTAAAGAGCAGGGACAGAGATGTTGAGTCAGAATAATCTACCAGTGGACCGGTGAGTGTTCTGTTTTCAATGATTCTTTACCCAATCGTCCCAACATTCAAGTGTTTTATTGTTCAGCTGCTTAATCACTTATGAAGCAGTTGTGTTTTGCTGACCAGTTGTTCCCTTATGTTGACCAGGGGACAGTTAACAGCCATCATAATCTTCATCTTGGGTCTTGGCTCTTTGCTGCCATGGAACTTCTTTGTGACAGCGTCTCTGGTGAACATCCACAAGCCACACAACCTCACTGTAGCTCTGACAGCAGAGCTCCCACTCATTCCCTCCACTTCTGTTCCCTGGAGTTGTAGCAGCTGGGACAGTAGTTTCAGTGATGGGAGAAAAAGAACTAGTTCACAAATACCAGTACATGAATAAGCATACAATAATGATTAGCATCACAATGACCACTCTTTGTTGAACTAGAAAGTGTAGAAAGATAATATGGCTGAATTGATTTTAAACCTGCACTATGTAACTATCTGAACTAGGGCGTTCTCAAGAATAAAACCCCGCCCATCCACGAGTCAATCCAGCCAGGGACTCTTTCTCTAAATATAAATCATATAAATTACATAATATATAATCACATATAATCAATATAAATCATATTATTCTGGTTCCCCCCCAAAATGGAAGGCATGTGCATTGATGCTTATGGAGCTGCATTGGAATAGTATTTTTAGTAAAGAGTATAACCAATGACAAGGACTTCAAGGCAAAAGCGTGTCGTTTTCATGTCTTTCCCATGGTCACGGTCTTTGATGAAAGCACTTGTAAATGATTCCTTGTGTTTGTCGCTGCAGTATTTCAACGAGTGCCTGAACACGACGCAGAACGGCACCCAGCTGAGACGCCCCGAGGACTACAGCTTTGACAGCTGGATGACCTTCCTCTCCATGCTGCCCCTGCTGCTGTTCACCCTGCTCAACTCCTTGCTGCACCAGTGGTATGTGCAGCCGGTCAACAGCCAGCTGTGTTTACCCTTCCACATCACTTACACGTGTCTCCATTGCATTCATTTGATTCTGATACGCCACTTCCTCGCCATGCCAATCACACTGATGTCAAGCCGTGATGTAAGCAAAGATGAGTTTTGGCACGGACGCAGACATCACCGACATCAACACGGCACTGTTTTAATGGTTTTGAAATCCTTTTAGTCAACCAATCAATCTAAACCCCCCCCCCCCGGTCATTGTGCAGGGTGCGAGAGCGCGTGCGCGTGGCGGTCAGCATGGTCGTCATCCTGCTGCTCTTCTCCCTCACGGCTGCTCTCGTCAGGGTCCGCATGAGCCCTGACACCTTCTTCTCCGTCACCATGGCGACCATCTGGTTCATCAACGGTGAGGTCATCGCTCGAAAGGAGAGGCCCCAACCCCCCACACCACTGGCACATGGCTTCCATTAGGTGACTCCCTGTCTAGGTCAATCGCGTGAATTCTCGTCACCCCCGGTGGGATGATGGTCCCCTGGTCACCTGCTTTATTCAAGCCCGCTTTACAGAGCGTGAGCCATTTGTAGTGACACGCAAACACGAGCTAGAGTTATTTGGCTTTAATGGACACCGAGTTCAATTGTAGCGTTGCCGTATTCATTTCCTTGCTTCAAATAGGACTCAAGTCTTTTGAAACGTATGTGTTCGTCTGATGCGGCTGTTCTCCACCTACTGAACCTGAACCAAGGGTGTTTACAGGGGGCCAGGAGCCCTGCCCTGAAGTATAGAACCCTGCAAGCATTTACTAATGGCTCTCCTTCAAGGTGTTTGTGTGTGTGTGTGTGTTTGTGTGTGAGTGTGTGAGTGTGTGCGTGCATGTGTGTGTGTGTGAGAGTGTGTGCGTGCGTGCGTGTGTGTGTGAGACTGTGTGTGTTTGTGTGTGTGTGTGTTTCTGTGTGTGTTTGTGTGAGTGTGTGTGTGTGTGCTCCCCTCGTGATGGCGCAACATCTAGAATACATGCTGAATTGAAGTGGTATGGTTGCACCCTAAATGCCACCTTTTGTGAGGGTGGTCCTAGTGAGCCTCTTGATGACGGGTGGTCCCTCTGCGCAGTGTTCAGCGCGGTGCTCCAGGGCAGCCTGTTTGGCCTGGTGGGGCAGCTGCCCCCCCGCTACAGCACGCTGTTCATGAGCGGCCAGGGACTGGCCGGGATATTTGCAGCCCTCGCTATGCTGTTCTCTGTTCTGGGTGAGTACCCCCCCCCCCCCCCCCCCCCCCCCGCCCCGTATTCAGCCTCATTGTTATTAGCAAGTAATGATCAAAGCGGCTTAACACACGACAAGCCTTCAGCCTCGGCTTTGCCGTTGGGTTCCTATGGAGAGGAGCTTTGGAGTCCAACCTAGCTTGACGCAACCTAGGGGGCTGCTCTGATTCGCCACCTTTAAAGCTGCACTCAAAGTTAAAACAATTTCCACCCTCACCCTGGTGGATGCTCACCTCCAGAAGCGCTTCCAGTCAGATCACAGATTAGTTTGGCGTTCGAAACCCTCTATCTCTTCTCTTCTGACATCATCTCTGACGATGTGATGCCGGTGTTATTGGTTTCGTATTATTGTGACTACTGTTGTAAAACAAATGGATTGACTCTACTGTTCTCTATAAAGATAAGCAATTCACGTTTTGCAGGTTGTTGCTGTTAAGTCATTCCAACTATGTCACTCGCTGCGTGTCTGTCACTCAATGCATGCTGCAGGTAATGCAGACATAAGAACTGCTGCCTTGGGATACTTCATCACCCCGTGCGTGGCCATGTCAGCCATTCTGACCTGCTACATGCTGCTGCCCCACCTGGTGAGTAGGCATTTCTGTTAGAGTGGCACATAGAGGAAGTTACATGTGGATGGTCTTTTTTTTCAACAAACCCAAATCTATAGATGTTGGACTAGAGAAACTGTGACCCGTCTCGCTATATGTCTTAATGGCTCCGTTCATTTATAGCTATAGTGTGTTTGTGGTTGTGTGTTTTTTTTGTTTTACACAATCCTCCTGCAGATGCACACTCTTTACTTCCTGCACACCTCAATCATTGAATACGTTTTTGTCAACAGACATTTGCTCGTTTTTATCTGAATCGAGATGAGACGGATAAACAGCCGATTGAAAAGATTCCGATTGAAAGCCTGGGTGGGTCACATGATTCTTCTGTACTCCTGTAGTCATATTTATATTTTCTAACGGATGATCTTCGACTGAGGTCTGCCCAGTCCGTTAGGTCAGAGCTGCTGGATGACTGGACTACTTGTGTTGTATCTGGCAGACAAACAGTTCCTGAAGAACTCCAAAGACCCTGAGGATCAGGTACTGCAGGACCTCAAGCTGCCAGAGAAGCACCAGCAGAGATCGTCTGTCTTCGCTGTCTTCAAAAAGGTGCCTTTGTTGTGGTTTATCTCTAAAAGAAGATTGTAAATTTGCATTTTGGGACCGAAGTATTAGTTCATACTCACTGCACACCGTTTTACGATTACGTCATTTTAACATAACTTTTCCACTTTTTTGGTCGCTAATAATAGCGAGCTAGTAACAATGGTATTATAAAGCTGTTTGAATTCTGATATTTCTTGCACTATAGTACTCCACCGCAGACGTTATTGTACAATTCAACAGCGCAATTCAATGCACTGCAGCCACCCATAACGAGGACAGACATGGCCCCCTGGTTGTAAGTGAAGCCCACCGCTGTAGGGTCTAACGTGGCTGTTTCCAACCCACCAGATCTGGGTGATGGCTGTCTGCGTCACATGCACCTTTGCGGTGACCCTCTCGGTTTTCCCCGTGATCACGGTCAGAGTGAAGACGGTCTACAGCGGTTACACTGGATGGGGTGAGGTGTGGCAGAATGCTGCTCTTTATGGACCGGATCTTGCATGTGTGCCGCCTGCTTTTAGGCCCGTTTGTCGTCATTATACTTTGGGAAGAAAAACAGACCGCAATGGCTTCCGTTGGCGCTGCGTGCGTTTAAGGATTCCGCTCTCTTGAGTGCCTTCAAAACTAGCTGTCGTCTGTTTTTGTCAATTATATGTACCTGTGTTGAGCAACGATATCTTCACACAAAATTATATATCTTTTTTTATTGTTTAATTTCAAACATACACACAGAACAGGCTGATGATTGGCTGGTTCAACTGAGAGCCTTTTGGTAGCTTTGATGTGCACGATTAGGTCTAGGTTCCGCCTATAATGCTCTCCTAGCTTAGCTACGGCAATTCTTTTGAATCAACATGAGCTAAAGACGTCATGGTATTCAGTTGGTTATTTTACTTCTTGTTGTGGATCCAATATTGCGTGGTCAACACGCGGTGCTCTTGTCCCTCAGAGAACGTGTTCACGTGCGTTTGCTGCTTCATCGTGTTCAACGCCATGGACCTGGTCGGACGCAGTGTCCCCTCTCTGGTGCAGTGGGTGAGTGTTGGAGAGGCCTGGGTGTCCATGTTTTAGCCTTGGCCAATCATGGGCCCTCGCATCATGTAAGGCTCAGTGTAGGCAGGTGTACATCTTAGCCTGAAGGACCAAGAATTGATGTTTCATTTCCGAGCAAACGCTTTGTTTGCTCAAAGGTCCAACGTTGGGAATAAGAAGGTGTGCTTTAGGCGTTAAAAAAAAGGAAACGAAAAAAAGAGGGAGACGTTTACTATACGGATATGAATTTCTTAGCTCAGTATGGTCTTAGTTACCAGTAATTATTAAGTAGACTTCCATTAATTATTGCATAGATATATGTAACTCCTAGTTTTGGTCGTTTCTGGTTTGGGTGTGTGCATCTTCTGTATTTCCTGTAGTCCAACCCTTACCTTATATGGAGACCGTTGCCCCATTCTAATTCATGTCTTCCCTCCTCCTCCTGCTCTTCCTCCTCCTCCTGCTCCTCCTCCTCCTGCTCCTCCTCCTGCTGCTGCTCCTCCTCCCCCTCCTCTGCCTGCTCCTCCTCCTGCTGCTGCTCCTCCTCCTGCTGTTGCTCCTCCTCCTGCTGCTGCTGCTCCTCCTCCTCCTCTGCCTGCTCCTCCTCCTCCTCTGCCTGCTCCTCTTCCTCCTCTGCCTGCTCCTCCTCCTCCTGCTGCTGCTCCTCTTCCTCCTCTGCCTGCTCCTCCTCCTCTGCCTGCTCCTCCTCCGCCTCCTCCTGCTGCTCCTCCTCCTGCTCCTCCTCACACAGCCGTCAAAGGAGAGCCGGCTCTTCCCGGTGGCCGTGTTTTCCCGCGTGCTCTTCGTCCCCGTCCTCATGATGTGCAACATCCCCAACTCCCGGCTGGTCCTCTTCTCTCACGACGGCGCCTTCATCCTCATCATGGCGCTGTTCGCCTTCTCCAACGGCTACCTGGCCAGCCTCTGCATAGTCTATGCACCCCAGTAAGTGTCCAACGGGGGCTCAGGCCATACCTGCTGCTCTGGGTCTGAGTTGTCTCTCTGTCTCTATCTCCCTCACAGTTCACTTTGAAAGACCTGGAACAGAATAGGAAATAAACATTCATATCGGCAGAAAACTAATTAGGTCCAGTACGAAAACATGAGAATAACAATCATTGGAGAAAAAAAAAAACATAGTAACAGAAATGTGCATGTATGCTATGCAAATATTCTTTCTCTCACTGTCTCCGTCTGTCTGTCTGTCTGTCTCTCTATCTCTCTCTGGCTCTCTCTCTCTCAGGTTAGTGCGTTCTAGAGACTGTGAGACTGCAGGGGCCTTGATGACCTTCTTCCTGGCCCTGGGTCTCTCTCTGGGGGCCTCCATCTCCTTTCTGCTTGGGTCCTTGGTTTAGTGAAGGATTCGTCCTCTTCAGTTACTGATACTTTTTATGTTCATCAACGTTTGGGCGCAAAAAGATAATGCAGCAACAACAAAAAGATCAAATTGTGCACTTGGATACAACAAACTTTTTTTGTACTTTTTATTGAATATTTATATTAATTTTGTATTCCATTTTTTTATACATTTTTTCTATAAAGGCAATGTTTGTAATAGCTTTTATATTGAAAAGAAACATCACAAAAATGTTTCTCTAATTATTGTGGAACTTTTTACTTTATTATTAGGCTTTCTGCAGTAGTAAATGGATCCTGCACAGAGTGTGTTGAAGTGTATATATAGCAATAAAGCAGGGAATGAACAAGGCAAAATGGGGCACTCTACATGATTCTCTGGTGTCTGCAACTTGCCTCCCCACATACCCGGACGGCCTCCACATGCTTTGTTTAGGGGCGACTACAACGACCACACAGCACGGCTGTGTGGTGATAAAGCAACTAGGTTGACATGTTGACATTGGTTCAACGTAGCAGTACTAGCCACACGCAAGTGACCAGGGCTCTGGAACCAGGGTTGCTGTCTGTTGTTGATGTGCCAGACGCCTGGAGGTGTTGCTTACGTGCGCCAGTGGCCGCTAACCCGAGCACGTTGTGGCCTTGATGTGTAGCGAACTATATTAGTACACAGCGGACCTTGATAATCTAGTGGCATTTCAAGGCAGGGACAGATATATTTCAATGGCCTGGCCTGGACTAGGCAGTTACAAACTTGACTAAACAGAATTTATCCAAGTAGCTGGTTCATGGGCCTTTGTCTGTGGAATGAAAAGCTAAGCGTGCAGGAGCTCTGATTTCACAACAGCCGATAGCCCATCTGGACCGGGCTGGGGCAATGGGGAACTGCCCTGCACTCTTATTACCCGAGCAGCTAATACCAGGGAACCAGTGGCCTTGTTGTTATTGCTTCAGAGGAGTTGTCATGCTAATTCCCACCATCTCGGCTGTGAGCCAAACACTTTAGAGCTATATATCGCGGCGGCGGCAAGGGAAGGACCGGACGAGAGCCCAGGGTTTCGGTTTCCTAACAACTCTCGGGCCCCACACACCGCACGACACCGAGAGTTGCCTTTTATTAGCGCGCGCGCACACAACACAAAACACGCACGTCATCCCCCCCCCCCCCCCCCCCCCACCATGAGTGCCTCGGTGGCAAGGGACCCTCCCAGGGTCCCTTGCGGCACAGCGATCACGGCCGAAATAGTTGGTTGCTCTCTGACAAAACAGCGACCAGAGGAGGCTGCCTTGGCTTGGCATCTCAGTCCACACTACCATCTCCCTCGGGGGGGGGGGGGGGGGGGGGGCAGTACCCCACAGTCCTGGAGTTGATTTGCAGTGGCATCAGGCTCTCTGATTGACCGATAGAATGTTTCTCAGCCAGCGCCTAAGGCAGGTAAAGCAGCTGAGGTCAAAGTGCGTGTGGCCGTCATCACCTGGAATGGGCGAGATGCGCCGCTCTTGACTTGTTACTCATGTCTGCCAGCTCATGGTCGGCCTCGACTGTCCGCCTCAACAACTGCCTCTTGCTGGAGAGAAATATAGTGCAGGGGTAACCTGCTAGACGTTTTGTCTATTATAGTAATGCTGCTAATGCTACACTCTGTAGCCACACACACATTAACCGTCTACATTCGGTGAGAATCTGCTGAACCTTGTTTGGTATTATGAATGGTTGTGTGATCCGAGATTGATTGCTAGAATGAAGATGACTTACCGGTTCATCGGGGAAAAAAAAGCCTAAATGACACTGCTATGGTTACACTGTAACCAAATGACTGGTGGCCTTTTTGGTGCAGTCCAAGTCGGACACCTCATGCAGTGCTTCTGGGCAGAGCTCTCTCTGAGTGTTCAGAGAGAGCACTCTGAACGTGATGACCTCTCAGTCTGTGACCTCTTCGGCACCGTTTCCTCCTGACTTCCTCCCTTTCTTCTGCAAGTTTTCTTTCTGACCGTTCGGAAACAATAAGGTCCCAGTAACACTAGCTACAAAAGATGTTAGCAACTAATCTTTTTTTGGAGGAAAGGACACAGAGCAGGTAACTGAGCTGTACGTACACACTTGGCCATTTGTTCTTGGGGAAAAGGCAGACTTTGTAAGACTTTGAGCTTTTATTATGGTCGAATCCCATTCCACCGCTGGCCTCGAGGGCTTATTCTGTTCAATGTATCAAGGTTGGGTTTCAACTCGTGGTATATTCCTCTCATGTACACAAGGACAAGGAGTTGTGCAGGTCACCTCTTTACTGCATTCTTCAATGAAGCCATCTGTTCCATGCTTAGATCTGGCACGCATTGGTTTGACCACCATGGGCTTCTGCTTGAAAAACGTTTTGGCTAGATGGAGTTTATTTAATCAAAGTGGCATAAAAAAAGCAATACACTCAGCTTTTATTCACTTTTCTGTTTGATATTATAGTAGTATCAGTCATATAAAGTAGTAGTAGCAGTAGTAGTAGTTTGATATAATCTATGTAATAAAACACAAATACATTTGAAAAAAAGCTAAAGAATACAATTACAATCTAATGTAAATCGGTGTTACCGTTCCTACAGTCCATAACTGCTATGGCAGTTATGGAATAAAGCCCTACTGGCTTCCTATCATCTCCCATAATGGCAGCCGCTGGAAGTCCTTATGATGGGACAGTAGGATCAGCAAACATTTATTCACTATTGGTTCCACAACTATGCCTGGATTAGGTCATATTGGAAACACCACACATTTTCGAGCATGAAAACAAGTGTCATTTAGATTTGATGTTGAGCTGACCAAAGCAGCAGATGATGCCGGTGTAAAGGGAACAGTGGACTAGAAAAGGTAGAGTCTCTGTTGTGCCTACGCAGGTTACTAATGATTATCCACACTGCGACAGGGGCCACTTTGTCCAGCTGTACCTAGTTGTACTTTTATTAGATTTATTCACGTGGGGTACAAACAAATACAGTTTTCCACCTAAACGTAGACGGGTGGTCTTGGCCCCGTACACATACAATTGGCAATGTTTGTTACACAATCCGTCCTTTCATAGTGGCTTTTGTTTGGATTGTCATGGGCGGCTACACTTGAGTTATTATCATGGTACGTCATCAGCCCACCAAACACAATAGAAGCAGGTTCAGCGGCTCTTGATTCGTCACTGTCAACATTGCTGTAGAGAGCGCAAACTTCAGGCATGCAGGAGAGCCGTGAACCCACCCATCCGGAGCTGGAAAAACGTCACTGAAAATACATATTTGCTCTTGTGGGTTCTTCCACGTCAACATGGCTGAATCGACTACAGGAAAAGAGAAAAAGGTAATCCGTAGTAAATTGTGTGCTACAAGGCCTGCTAGATAATTCATTAATATGCCCATCCTAATAAGGCGGCAATGAAACCTGTTCGACCATCCTAACGTGGCCAATGCTTTACGTTTGAAATACATATTACGATACGTTCTTTGAAAGGCTACTAAAATAACTTTAAATCTAATTCTACATGGATTACAACCCCGCCCCCCGTGATTCGGTGCTTGTCACAGGCAGTGGTCACATGACGCAACCCAAATGCGTAAGAGGCAACGATGCGTTTGTAAAACCAAATAACTTCCTTGACAGACGCAAGTACAAAAACACGGACTTTCCGCGAGAAAAAAAAGTCAAAAACAAGAAACAAGTCTCAAGAAACGCTAATAACAAAATGCACAACTGAGAACCACTTTCTCGCTAAATTCAATGGGACAAACATTTGTGAAGATTCAGCAGGGAGTGAGTGGAGCAGAGGGGATACATAGACATGACAACTGAACACAGGTGCAGACGATCAATTCGTGGTAGTATGGTGTCCGGTGAGGGTACCACAGTGCGTGGCCGGAGCAGTGCGCCTAGAGGTCGCTGCAGCCCCGCTGCGTAACGCGCGGCCAAATCGTGATTACCTTCGATTTGAGCCAAAGCGTCTTTGGAATTAGTAGCATTTTTCTGGCGTTCTTTCTCACTCAGTAATAAATCCATACTCAAATGTCAAGTGTGATAAGTGTAGGTTGGAGTCTGCATCTCTTCTGTCTGCCTCCCACAGGAGCGTGAGTTTGATGGCGCCTCAAACGTTGTTGATGACAGACAACGCCATTGCAGCGACAAAGACACGGAGCAGACAAGCCTGGTAATCAAATCCCACGGGATGAAAACCACACGCTGATGTGTCTAGGTTATCGTTGTTTCATTTGGCTTTTTTTCGATGTTTTAAAAAAAAAAATATATATATACATATGTATATATGTGTTTTTTAGTTTTACACATATGTAAACAAGACAACAAAACGAATTAAAAAAATGTCAAAAAGAAAAGATGCCAGATTATTTGTTAATGTGTATATATAAATAATCTGGCAGTTTGCATCCCTGCGGAGTATAATTAACTGTTTATCTTTGAGAGTCAATGCATAGACCCCGTTTGTTCAGAAATCTGTTGTGCACTTTAGATTTATTATTATATTATTATAAATATATAATATATTATTATTATTTCATCGAGCCATTTCTTAAAGCAGAGGGGTGTAGGTCATTTCCAATCTGTTAGAATCAAGACCAATTGTTCCTCGGATGTGTATCTTAAAGTAGACTGAGCATCCAAAGCGCGTTCTGGATACGGAGGAATGTCCTTTCAACAGACCCCAGAAAACCACTGGAATAATTCCCACCAAAATGTTTGTAAATGAGGACCGATCCAGAAAAGATGGGTGAAAGCTTTCTGCACCTTTGCATCTGTCAAACGATGGAGAAACCGATGGATACACTCTGTGTAGTTTGGTCTTTGATTAGTGGAGTCTGTGGATTACTTTTTGAACTGAATCAGTTGGTACCTGACCTTAATTGAGCAAGTTTGGATTCTGGTCAAACCTTCATTCTAAATGGCATCAGACGCCTCAAGTTTCAGCTCAGTAGACCAGTCTGTAAGATGGTTAGTGGATAGAGAGGTGGTAAATAGACACACAAAACGAGATATCAGGTGTTTGGAGTCCGGAGGAAGCTGCAAGAAAAATGGCAGCTCTCTGGCATGGTTTCTAAATGTGGGCTTTTGTCTTTCACATAATGCCTCATTTGGAGACAACAAAAGAAGTGGGAGTACGAGATGTTACATGTTGTTTTCAGTTGAGTAAATGATGCAAACTGTGTGTCTATACATCATTCTCCAAGGGTCACAAGTTCCCTGTCCCTCCATACACCCCATCCGTCTGAGATGGCAAAAGGAATGGTTATGACATATAGGAATGTAAACACTTCTCATCTGATTCACGGTTTCGAGTTGATCTTAAAGTACGTTTTGTCTTTGTTTTGCTGGACTGAAGGCAGTTCCTTTCAGTGGCCACATCCAGGATGGCATGCGGATAGGAAAGAGGTTAACAGTGGTGGGCGTTGTGGAGTCCAGGCCTGACAGGTAAAACGACCTCGTCCTCTTCTTTCTCTTCCATTGCTACTTGGTACATAGGGCTCGTGCATCAGAATGCATCATGGGATTCTTTTGGTACGCTCTCAGTTTAATTTGTTGGGAAGGGATCTAGTGCACAAGCTAGTTTCTTCATTGACATTCGGAAGTAATGTGTCTACCTTGCAAACAAGCCACTTTAAGAGGACTCAAGAGTTGTAGTGCTGTAAAATCCTGAGTAGATTTTTGTTGTTTGGGGTTGTTGAAGAAAAGTTATACAAAGGCTGTCACGTTCATTATTTTCTGACCAAATAGGCTACCTAAGTATTGATCATGTGTTCTAAGCCTTAGGTTTTCACTACACACAACATGTTGTCTTCAAGGATGGATGCCAGAAAAGCACAATTTAACGATAACTAAACAAATATCTCAAACTGAAATCATAATAGGCCTATTGATATATTTACCACCTAAAATAAACAAAACAAATGGATGAATAGCTCAATACCATTGCCCTATTGACGGAGTGGTGTGTGTGTCTCCCACCCTACAGGTTCTACATTCTGTTGTCGCGAGGGCCAGGCCTGAAGCAGAAGCCTCCCTCCGACGTGGCGCTGGAACTCTGTGTTCGCATGAAGGAGCGCCAGGTCCAGTGCAGGGCCTGTGTGTCAGGGACCTGGGAAGACGCAGAGAGAGCCAGCCCTTTCTTCCCCTTCATCGCCAACCAGCCTTTTAGGGTAGGCATCGCTCTCGCTCTCGCTCTCGCTCTCTCTCTCTCTCTCGGTCTCTCTCTCTCTCTCGCTCTCTCATTCATATATATATCTCTATCAGTATCTTGTCATGTCATGAGCTGGCTGAGACAAATGTGTTTCACGTTTACTGCTTCTGCCTCCTGGCTTTTTCTGACCAATGAGGGCATCTTTTCCATGATTGGTTCAGGGAATCCATCTTGCATCTCAACCACAGGTGCGTTCAATGCAACACTTTTCAATGGCAGAGAAACGTAAGGAAATCTTGCTTCTCTTCTGCTCTCTCTCTATTTCCAACTCTTTAATCGTACTCACACCAACTTTTATTTAAAACCTGGCTGATTTATATTCAAAAGGGTCTCTTAAACCAAAGGACTTTGCTGCCAAAACAACATTGTTTTTGCTTTATCTTCTCTCCAGATTGAGATATCATGCGAACAAAGTCGATTTCGGATTTTTGTTGATGGACAGCAGCTCTTGAATTTCCGCCACAGAGTTTCCCCTCTCCAAGACATTGATACGTTATGGATAGCCGGGGCTCTGAGGATAACTAAACTTGGCTGAAGTGAAGGACTCCACACCGCTCCTCGAGTTACGCTCTCCCCTGGTTACATTCAAATGCCGCTCTTTTAAAAGGCAACAGCAGGATTTACCGTTCTGAATGTTTGGATAGGTCTTTGGATACAGACAAGATATAAACAAGTGTTTATTAAGAATGTGTCAAACTCAGACGTGTGTGTTTGTGTGTGGACTTGTATAAAAATGTATTAATGATGAGTCTGTTAGCTCAGTGAGCAAGCAATGTCAATAAACACTGTTTCATTATATTCATAGAATACCTGCCTTTTCAATTATTAATATAGGATTTTATACCGATTATTTATTTTGGGATAAAGCCTAATTTCGCACTCATTTATTTTGTTGATAAAATAACATGTAGGGGTTAGAGTTGTTGCTCACGGATGCTTACAGGAAACTGAACACCGTAGCCAGTAGCAAAATGTGATTTTCATTATGAACATCATTGGATACAGTGCACGAGTTTACAGGATTTGGGATTAAGAAGACCTGCTACTACCTACATCAAACCTATTTTCTTTATACAAATAGTTCATCCAATCGACCAGAACAGTTGTTTTCTCTTGTTTAGAATTGTAGCATAGTTGCATTTTTCTTTAATGAAAAGTTAAGGATGTTTAATTACAAAGCATGCGTTCCCCGGAACCTGCCGATGTTAATGTCTGTGCAATGCATTCTGGGTATTCCTTGGGCGAGTTCAGGTGACTCGGGTCCAGCGGTGTTATTCTCAGCTGGCCGACTCGACCTCAGTGGTCTTTCGTCATTTCCCCCTCGTGATTGGTGATTTGGATTTCGATCGAATGGGAGGCCATCGGTTAGACTGAGACATGGACACCACCGAGCCAGCTCCTACGGTTAGCTACGACGCTTCCTTTCTAACGTAGCAACCCGGATGCTCCCGGACGGCTAGCTCGGTAACTCCACTAGGGGACGGACGGACGGGATAGCATTGTTGTTGCTAGCGTTGCTAGCTACGCAGATAGCCAACTAAAGTTGACCCGCCGCTCAGCGTACCTGCGCCGTGGGTTTGTTCACGTACACACGGTTCTGGTTTCGACATGCCGACCGGATGTTGGCTCAAATATGCTAGCGAGTGAAACGGGTGTTCTCGGCGCGGTAACAATGTGGTTTGCGTTAACGCACACTCCTCAAACCCTGCAGTTAGCTACGGCGAACAAGCCGTGCTGGAGACGGTAGTACGGGTTTATAAGGTCTTGCCCTGTTTTCATGTGTTGTGTCTCTATCGTTTGTTTTACTTTGTGGCCATATAAGTCAGACCCGGTTTCGTGACGAGCCGAGCTAGCTTCGTCCCTAGCCCCGGTTAGGATGGCCGTTTTTCCCCCAGCCCAACTCGTTCAGGACGTGGATATATTTGAGCTTATATAGTGAGCTTTTCCGACCGTTGACGTGACAGTCATGACCGTGCAAACCGTGCTTGTTAAAATGACCTCCACTCGGCTTTCCTCCATGGGAAACAGACCAGCCAGCTGTCCATTTTCCAATGCCTTCAGCGATGTTGGTTCTTTGTTTTTTTAAACTTTGCTATACATCATACAACTGTAAAGGTACAATCCAGGAGTCATGGCGAGATGTGACGAATTCAAATGCATTTGAAACAGAACATTGTACGTCAGTTTGCTAAGGGGATGTTTGGAATCGTCCCGGATGGAATGACTTGTTGAACATGTATGGGGTGGAAGTTTCCGCTCCCTAAAAGAACATTCCCGAGTCGTTTCTTTGAGGTCGTTTCCATGTAATATGTAGTCCATTATTACAATGAACAAAGAGAGCCTTTTGGCTCAGGAGACTAGATCGGTTTTAATGAAACGTCACATAGTGCCCAGTAGCACCAACGAGTTTCCTTTTGCTCTAGTAGCGCTGGTGTGTGTGTGTGTGTGTGTGTGTGTGTGTGTGTGTGTGTGTGTGTGTGTGTGTGTGTGTGTGTGTGTGTGTGTGTGTGTGTGTGTGTGTGTGTGTGTGTGTGTGTGTGTGTGTGTGTGTGTGTGTGTGTGTGGTCAATAACGCCATTGTAAATGTTTGCATTGACACCATCACCGTAGAATACAGATCTGATGGTCATTTGTTTCCCTACAGGAATAGCCTGGAGTAACTTGTTGAGCTTGCCGGAGAATCATGGAGCCAGATGTGATTCGGATGTACTCCTCCTCGCCTCCCCCGCTGGAGGATGGTGCCGAGGAAGAGGAAGATGACTTTGGAGATTTTGATGGTTTCTCCAGCGTCCCCCACAGTGTCAGCTTCACAGAGTTTGACACGCCCACCACCTTTAACCAGGTCCAGGCGCTCAACGCCACCTCCCCGCCTGAACTTCTCAACAATGGCCGCATGGCGGGCCTGCCCAGCTTCAGCACAGCTGCTTCCCATCCCCAGGAAGGGGACCTGACCAAGGCCAATGGGGTCTTGCCCGGTGGCTGCCACAGCAGCGGCCCCTCGGAAAGGACGGTCGGAGAGACTAAAAAGGCTCTCTCCTGCGCACGGGATGTTCCCGGGAGCGGCCTCACCGACGGTCAGTTACCCATTGATTGCAACGGCGAAGGCCCGGAGGTTTTAACGAACGGGTGTGCGACGCTAGATGTTCAGGGAATCCCTTCACTGCAAAACTCTGTCCACGGCTGTAGAAAAGGGGATACAGGGGACACGGAAGCAGTCCTCCCTGAAAGCCGGGATGACGAATTTGCAGACTTTGCCGCTTTCGCAGATGTTGGCGGCCGCGACAGTCCAGCGGCGCACACAGCAGAGTCTTTGCACAGTCCGGTCGGGGGCAGCTCACCCCGGCAGGGTCCAAGCCCAGTACACTGTAATACAGACCGGGGAATCGATTCAGAGGGGAATACAGAGGAAGCGCACAGAGTTGGACTCGATAGCGCAGATTCCGTATCCTCTGGTGAGCTCCCAGATGAACTGTCTGGCCGAGACCAGGGCTGTCTCTCCGATTCCGACTCGAAACAACCGGATTGCGTTCACGAGCACTTGAGTACAGTTTGCACTACAGCAGAACCGCTCGCGCTGAACGGGTGCTGTGGTGAGAGTCCTGAAGAAAAGGCGGGCAGCGGCGAGGACGGCCCTTCACAAGAACGGACCGGTGCGGAAGAGGAGGCAACCGGAAACGCCACAGAGACGGAAACGAGGACATCGCTGGACCGGCCGCCGTGGACAGACGGCGCAGAGCGGTGTGGGGACGCTACAGGCGCAGCGGCCGCCGCGCTCCCCCAGGAGGACTCGGCCGTGCCCGCCCACCAGAGCCCGCTGCCGGAAGACCAGGACGAGGACTTTGGGGATTTTGATGGCGGGGGTTGCGTCAGCGCGGAAGGTTTTGCCGAGTTTGACCAGTTGGATGTCCAGCCTCAACATGGCATGCCCAGCGCCGAATCGTCTGTAGACACCCAGCAGGGCCACGGTGGCCCAGAGGATGACGACTTTGGGGATTTTAACACCCAGAGGTTTGTCCCTGCGGGAACAGAGGAGGAGGAGGAGGTGGAGGAGGTTCTTCCTCTTGAGGACGGCAACTACAACAGCAATGATGACAAGGACAGAGGCCAGCTGGCAGATTTTCCTGGCAGCGACAGCTTCGGGAACTTCAGCTCGGTGGCTGTGGACGCGGCGGCGCCCCGGGCAGACGCAGGCTGGAGTGCCTTCAGCGAGGAGGCGGGGCCGGCAGAAGAGGAGTCGTGGGCGGCGTTTGATGAAGAGCAGCTTTCTGCTCCCCCAGCTGTTCAAGAGGAGTGGTCCACACCTGAAGCCCCCCCGACCACCTCAGACCACCAAACGAGCAGGAGAGAGACCCACTCGGTAAGTATGGGCCCATCGTGACAGTCCTGTCATGATGCTCTCTGTCTTGAGGCAAGATTACTTTATTAATCCCTGAGGGCAGATTTCCTCGACAACCACAGGAAGTATCCTCAGCGCTGCTTTTCACAGTGGGATGCACCTCTGCTGATACAGGATATCTGCTTGATGCCAGTCTTTAAATGGGGGGGGGTTGTTGCATAGACTGTCCAATATAAAGAATGGATATTACTATATTAATACTATGTAAATATTAAAACTCAGCATTGTCCCAACTGTTCGAGTAAAATAATGATTCTGAAGAATAGGTAAAAACTGCGGTTGGCTCTTGCAATCTAGCACTTTGAAGTGGTATTGGCTGTGGAACACCCATAACTATGAGGTTCCTCACCCAGGCCTATTCATTAACTAACTAAAAGATGGGTGTTTTGGTCAGTAGGCTAATTGTCACCGTACCCTGAAGTTCTGTCTGCGGCGCCAGCAGGAGGAAGTCACTGGAAACCCACTTTGTAACGCGTCATGGAAAGAGGAGTCATTTAAACACTCCCTCCCATTCAGTTTGCAGCAGTTTAGCAGCTAGCTTGGTTTCTGTGGGAAAAGGGTTGGAGAGGGTGAACTGTACAATGTAAGAAATGTACCGTTGGATTTGGATTTATCGTTTGAATGAATTGAGTAGTGTGTTTATAGCTGGCCTTGTTTAACATGAGATTAGACAACTCAACCATTCATACAATGATCTGATGGTTTCATTCACCAAGTCTTCTTCTGTGGTGGCATGTTCTCATCGTCCCTCTTTTGGAGTTCTAGTCCTGGTAGCTCTGTCATACAGACATACCTTCTTGAGGAATGGGTGAGCCCTTTGCAGCCATGTTATTCATTCACAGACACTGTATGAAATCCAGCTCAGGTTCCCATTCCTCTTGGCACTGTGAGGGGGCGCATGTTTAGACTGCAGAAGCACGATATGCTATGTAATCTGAGCTCAGGGATCCGCCTTCCAAGCAATGTGACCTTGCCAGCTTGCTTTTGCTCAAGCAGATACGGTAGCTGCACACATTCCAAGACAGCCCCTAGATTACAAACAGTTCAACGGCATTGGCCCATAGATCTTTTCCACCTTGAGGGTCAAGGCTGGGGTTCCCCCTCTCCATTGTTTTGGGGTTTATTCAGTACCTATTTTTGAGGTCTTTGTTGCCCTCTTACAGGGAATCTAGACATAGTGTGGTTCAACATTATCTGCACACCGTCCCCATAATATATCTGCGTGGGCATTTTGAACAGTAATCAAACACTGACATAAACACGAGGACGGCATTAAAAAGGCTTCATATTACCGCGGTCTGATTCACGTTGGTGCAAGATGATGTCATGTGCAACTGTTTGATCACCCTGATCCCCATTCCTCTGCATCCTCATCTGTCAGTGGGTGAGCATGGAGTCTTAATATATCAATGTGTGTACAGAAATGTACGAGTTGCCAACAGGTGGTGCTTATTGTAAAACGATGTCCTCCGCGGCAGCAGGTGGCGCTCTCAGGTCGTCTGGAGAGGTTGTTCCAGCAGAGCTTCCCAGAGAACCCCGTCCCCGAGGTGGAAGAGGAGGTGCCGCCTCTGAAGTGTCTCCTGGAGCCCGCGGAGGAGCAGGGGCCTCCACAGGGGCCGGAGAACGGGCACAGGACCACACAACTCAACGGGTCAGTCATGTCCCCCCTGGGATCTAAGGGGTACCGTTCAGCAGTTGGTACAGAGTTATTACATGTTCAAGCTTTATTCTGACTAGTTTGATCTAGCTTGAGGTCTTGATGCCACACATGACATATTTAGTATTGGGGGGGGGGGGGGGAACGCAGCTCAAGTCCACCGTGAACTCCTGTGTACACCAGTGATGTACTGACCGGTTTAGTAGACCGCTAAACTGGGGATGTGTGTTGTGCGTCCAGAGCACTGCGGGCCAGCGTGTGGAGGCAGCTGCTGGACATCCACCAGGCGTCTGGGCTCAAGCACCAGTGGGGTGGTTCCCACAGCAACAAGACGCTGCTGTCCTCCCTGGGCATCGACACCCGGAACATTGTGAGTAGCGGCTCGCGCGTCGCCTCATTCAACCCCATGCTAAACCCCGAGCGCTGAGCGCTGATGATGCTACAGCCTAGCAGTGTCTGGCCGAGCTCAGGGGCCACCAGAGGGCGCTCCTGACCCTCACCAGGAGGATCAGAGGGGCCACCAGAGGGCGCTCCTGATCCTCACCAGGAGGATCAGGAGTGCCCTCTGGTGGCCCCTGAGCTCGGCCAGACACTGCTATGCTGTAGCATCATGTCATACACGATGCCGTTTCTAATTAAGCTTTCATTTATCATTGTCTTTTCGTCATTTATTACATTTCTATCCAGTTATTTAAGGTTGCATTGTTTGGAAAGCATTGTTTGGAAAGCAAGGACCGGCTGTATGATTGTTAAATACTATAGTACATTGCCGTTTGCGTTGCTTCTAGAAATTGTTAGTTCATTTGTGCTTTGGTGGCTACCATCGTGTCCACCAACGTGAGGTTGCACCACTATTCTGGCTGGTTTCCTTAACATCCTCTTTCTTCCTTCAGCTCTTTACAGGCCAGAAGAAACAGGCCATCATCGTCCCGATGTATGCCGCCAGCCTGGTGAGTGGTCTGCATCATAACCACTCTCTAGTGTGGGATGGAGGCTCCTACCTTTGACCCTCCATACCAGTACAAAGTGGAACATAACCCAGCACTGCACTCCTTAAGACCAGTCCGTCTGCTAGCGCAGTAGAACATAACCCAGCACGGCACTCATTAAGACCAGTCCGTCTGCTAGCGCAGTAGAACATAACCCAGCACTGCACTCATTAAGACCAGTCCGTCTGCTAGCGCAGTAGAACATAACCCAGCACTGCACTTATTAAGACCAGTCCGTCTGCTAGCGCAGTAGATACCTGTGTTGTGTATCAACTTGATAGCGCAGTTTGTTTTAACAAAAGCTCATTTGATCATTCAAGAGTGTAGTTGTTCAGCGAGCTAAGCACGAGACGCCGTTGCTGTGGAGGACTCAGTTGTACATTCGGCTTTTGGTGCAGGGTTGATTTAGTACTTCTGCAAACGAAAAGGATCTGAAGCCACATTGGCGAAGCACAGAGTGACAGACGTCGTTAGTTCCCCCTCTCCTTCCCTGCAGGGGTACATGGCCAGCGGCAGCAGCTCAACAAAAGCCAGTGTACCATTTGAGAATTCAAATTCATCACAAAGACTTGAATTCACCGCGTCTTTGCTTGGGGTAGCACAACCTAAATCGAAGCTGCTAAAATGCTGAGTGTCTTGTGTTACAGGGTATGTTGGAACCCACCAAAGAGCCTGTGAAACCCATCTCTGCAGCAGAGATGATCACCTCCATAGCACAAGCGCCTCCGCTGGGACCAGAGAAGAGCCCTTGCCCTTCAGACCCGGCCCAGGTACCTCACCGCTTACCCCTTGAGGATCCACGCTACGCTGCTTTTAGATGTGTAGCATGTACACCGCTGTGTACATCCCCTTTTTTCAAGTGGAATTCATTCTGGATTTGCCCTTCTTCCTTGATATGCGGAGCTGAGGTAAAAACCTGCTCTCGTTGTGTAGAGGTGTGCGATTCCAAACCACTGGGCATGCTGCAACGTACTGGTGTTATCGGCACTGTATACCATTTACTGCTTTAGCTGCTGCTCGTTGTTTGTGAAAGAGCCATGAAAGGACACCCATGGTTTCACCCCCCGTTTGACCTGTGAGCAGTCGTTTAGCTCGGCCGGGGATTCCACTTGATGTTGAATTGTTGTGCATCATCCTGCCCACACGTTGTTTTCTGTTCGTCAACACCGAGAACGCTGCTCACTTGATAGTTCACTGGCCAGGGAACGCAGTCTTCTTGCCCTGATCCAGTGCATTTGATATGGCTCTGCAGTGCTATTTACCTTTCTGAAGGACAAGGCATGACTAATTGGCGGTCCGAAGTAACCGGTTTGTTTTAAACACATGGATGCATACATTGGGTGCCTCAGACTTCAGATTGCTATCTAAAACCCATTCCAAGCAGCTCCAAAAGTAACCACACAGTAGGATGTGCTCTCAGGACTTCCAGCCTCTTGTTCTTACCTGGTCCCCCCCCCCCTCCTCTGTGTTTGTGTTCTCGGGTCCTGGCTGTACCTGCGGACCCCAGCAGGAGGCCCTCCCACCTGTCCAGTTTGACTGGAGCAGCAGCGGCCTTACAAACCCCCTGGATGGTAGGTGTCTGCCTCTCTCCCCCTCTCCCTCCGCAGCCATAGAGCACACATGGATTGGTGGGGGGATCATAGACCCACTCCGACTATTAGTTTCTTGGCAATACAATATAAAATAAATGCCGTTGTCCTACCTTGCAGGAGGAATAAAGGATGGAAATTTGAAACGACTAGTCATAACATCTTGAAGCATTTATCAAGTACATTGAGTAAAAACACAAAATTGAAAAGCTTGAACCACAGAAATGGCAGTTCCTTTTTCTTCTCCAAGAGTGAATGTAAAAATGCATTGACGTTCCTTCTGTCCTCCGGTGCTCTCTACTGTCTGGTTTCTTCAGAGTTTAGACGGCACCACTAACACACGCACCCCTTTAATAACCAAAAGAAGCTTTGTATTCCACTCTGATTTCTCATCTAGACTGCGTATTCAACACATAATTAACAATCACTCAAAAAGCACTCTGATCAAGTTGGATAGAAATCCCATTCCCTCTCGCCCACGTCTCTAACTTCGCTTTTCTCCTGGTCGGCTTCTCCCCTGTGTCTTTATATCCCTTCCTCCCTCTTTCTCTGTCTCGCTCGCTCTCTCTCTCTCTGTCCTGGTCTTTCTCTTGTCTCTCCTGGTCTCTCTTGTCTCTCCTGGGCCCTGCGGGGCCCCGTGCAGCGAGCGGAGGCTCCTCTTTGTTAAACCTGGATTTCTTTGGCCCCGTTGAGGACTCGGGCCCCAGCAGCTCCACCTCTATCCCAGGTCAGCAGCATGGGGCTTCCTTGTGCTATGTGGTGCGTTTTGAGTTCAGGATGTACTGATGCAGAGCCGCCCTGACACCACAGCACCAGGGTTCTTGCACACAGCCGTCATCCCGTACCGGGCGCCACATGTTGGTGACGCCGTATGTGATGCGAGTCATGTGACCGCTGGGCCCTCCACATGGATCGTCGAGATGTATCTGTGACGGAGCGGTTTGCGTCGGTGCATCCCCAGCTTTTTTGCTTTTGCTTTTCCTCCCTGCTTCTCTGTGAAGTCTCCCTCCTCATTTGAGGTCCCCGCCTGGAAGCCTCTGGCGGGACACCTGTCCTCTGTCCCTCCACCCAGGACAGCGTGTCTGTGTTGTGTCCACTGGCCCTCCCTTCAGCGCATGATGACTCAATGTCGTTTTTGCATGGGAAGAGGCGCACGTGGAGCTGCGTTTCCTCTGAAGCGCTGCGTTCCGGTTCTCTGGGTTTGACTTGTACGCCTGTTCCCTTCCGTTCTCAGGCGTGGATCCAGAGCTGTACGAGTTGACCACGGCCAAGCTGGATTCGACCGGTTCAGGCCGCCGCGTGGTGGACGCCTTCGCACGCCTCATGTCAACCATGGAGAAGACCAGCACCTCCACCAGGTCAGAGGTCACGGGGGTTGTGGGAGGGGCTAGTGTCAGGAGACCCGTGTTTAAACGTCTGCTGCTGTGTTGTCGGCATCATTGTAAATGAGTGCTTGGTGTCCGTGATCTATTGAGGTGAAATAAAGATTGAATGAATGCATGCAACATACAGCTTAAGGCAATCCATGAGGTAGGCGTGCTGCTGTGATGTGCCTCGCCTGTTTGCCCAAGAGCCTTTCTAAAGGGCAATCTAACCCAAAACCTTTTTAATGTTTCTAATGGGGTTATAAATCTTAGATGATCGTCAACATGGTAATGTTATCGCTGTTACTGAAACCAGACCGTTGGTTAAAGAAAACAGGAGTTAGATTCTGTGTTTTTGCCAGTCTCCCCAAAACACTACGTGAACGTTCCCCTCTGCTTGGAGCGCTTTGCGTCGTTTCGTCACGACCAAGGGGCCCCGGCGGCGCGGTCTGTGTGGACGTGTGGAGCTCTGTCTGGGCAGCGGTTGACCGTGGCGTCCGAGAGAAAGTTGAGCTTCCCAGACACTTGTAGTGTAACGCCACGGTGTGTGTGGATGGTGAAGCTCCGTCTGAGCATCAGTTAGTTTAACACGCCCCCCTCTTTCCTTAAACTCTCAGCTCAAAACGCATGTTTTAAAATCTCACGGTGTTGGAATTCAGCTGGACAAGTGGGATCACGGGCTCTTTAAGATAATTCCAGCTGAAACAGTGGGTTCACTGGCTCTTTAAGATAATTCCAGCTGAAACAGTGGGTTCACTGGCTCTTTAAGATAATTCCAGCTGAAACAGTGGGTTCACTGGCTCTTTAAGATAATTCCAGCTGGAACAGTGGGTTCACTGGCTCTTTAAGATAATGCCAGCTGAAACAGTGGGTTCACTGGCTCTTTAAGATAATTCCAGCTGGAACAGTGGGTTCACTGGCTCTTTAAGATAATTCCAGCTGAAACAGTGGGTTCACTGGCTCTTTAAGATAATTCCAGCTGAAACAGTGGGTTCACTGGCTCTTTAAGATAATTCCAGCTGAAACAGTGGGTTCACTGGCTCTTTAAGATAATTCCAGCTGAAACAGTGGGTTCACTGGCTCTTTAAGATAATTCCAGCTGAAACAGTGGGTTCACTGGCTCTTTAAGATAATTCCAGCTGAAACAGTGGGTTCACTGGCTCTTTAAAATAATTCCAGCTGGAACAGTGGGTTCACTGGCTCTTTAAGATAATTCCAGCTGGAACAGTGGGTTCACTGGCTCTTTAAGATAATTCCAGCTGGAACAGTGGGTTCACTGGCTCTTTAAGATAATTCCAGCTGGAACAGTGGGTTCACTGGCTCTTTAAGATAATGCCAGCTGAAACAGTGGGTTCACTGGCTCTTTAAGATAATTCCAGCTGAAACAGTGGGTTCACTGGCTCTTTAAGATAATTCCAGCTGAAACAGTGGGTTCACTGGCTCTTTAAGATAATTCCAGCTGAAACAGTGGGTTCACTGGCTCTTTAAGATAATTCCAGCTGGAACAGTGGGTTCACTGGCTCTTTAAGATAATTCCAGCTGAAACAGTGGGTTCACTGGCTCTTTAAGATAATTCCAGCTGAAACAGTGGGTTCACTGGCTCTAAGATAATTCCAGCTGAAACAGTGGGTTCACTGGCTCTTTAAGATAATTCCAGCTGAAACAGTGGGTTCACTGGCTCTTTAAGATAATTCCAGCTGAAACAGTGGGTTCACTGGCTCTTTAAGATAATTCCAGCTGAAACAGTGGGTTCACTGGCTCTTTAAGATAATTCCAGCTGAAACAGTGGGTTCACTGGCTCTTTAAGATAATTCCAGCTGAAACAGTGGGTTCACTGGCTCTTTAAGATAATTCCAGCTGAAACAGTGGGTTCACTGGCTCTTTAAGATAATTCCAGCTGAAACAGTGGGTTCACTGGCTCTTTAAGATAATTCCAGCTGAAACAGTGGGTTCACTGGCTCTTTAAGATAATTCCAGCTGAAACAGTGGGTTCACTGGCTCTAAGATAATTCCAGCTGAAACAGTGGGTTCACTGGCTCTTTAAGATAATTCCAGCTGGAACAGTGGGTTCACTGGCTCTTTAAGATAATTCCAGCTGGAACAGTGGGTTCACTGGCTCTTTAAGATAATGCCAGCTGAAACAGTGGGTTCACTGGCTCTTTAAGATAATTCCAGCTGGAACAGTGGGTTCACTGGCTCTTTAAGATAATTCCAGCTGAAACAGTGGGTTCACTGGCTCTTTAAGATAATTCCAGCTGAAACAGTGGGTTCACTGGCTCTTTAAGATAATTCCAGCTGAAACAGTGGGTTCACTGGCTCTTTAAGATAATTCCAGCTGGAACAGTGGGTTCACTGGCTCTTTAAGATAATTCCAGCTGAAACAGTGGGTTCACTGGCTCTTTAAGATAATTCCAGCTGAAACAGTGGGTTCACTGGCTCTTTAAAATAATTCCAGCTGGAACAGTGGGTTCACTGGCTCTTTAAGATAATTCCAGCTGGAACAGTGGGTTCACTGGCTCTTTAAGATAATTCCAGCTGGAACAGTGGGTTCACTGGCTCTTTAAGATAATTCAAGCTGAAACAGTGGGTTCACTGGCTCTTTAAGATAATTCCAGCTGGAACAGTGGGTTCACTGGCTCTTTAAGATAATTCCAGCTGAAACAGTGGGTTCACGGGCTCTTTGTCCTGTTTTATTTGTCATGTGTATTTTCCTCCAACAGGAAGCCCAAGAAGGAGGAACACCTGAGTGAGGAGGCGGCCAAGGTGATGGCCTCCCTGCCCGACCTGTCCTTCATGCAGGCCAAGGTCCTCATGTTCCCCACCACCCTCACACCCCTGGGCTGCTCCAGAGCCACGCCCGACTGACACCCCTTCCGGTGCTCTGCAACGCCTAGCTCTCCTGCTCCTTCTCCTCCTCCTCCTCTTCTTCTTGCTCCTCCTCTTCTTCCTCCTCCCTCCCCCCCCTCCTCCATAATCATCAAGCTGACCATATCTCATGGAGTGTGTTGTTTGTTTTGTCTCTTTTTTGTTTAGTTATTTTGGTGGCAGGTTTTGGGTTCTGTGCAACTCTATTCCCACTTATATTGTGCTCTTACCCCCCATATTTTTTAATGTACGTGTTTGGTTTGCGCTTTTATTTTTATTTTTGAAATCCAAACCGGTGATTGGACCCCTTGTGTGGCAGAAGAGGGAGGGGCCGCTATATCAGTGGCTTGTTGACCAACTACAAAATGTCAACATCATTTGATCCAATTGCGGTCCTGTTTGTCATTGGTCAGTGACAGGGAGGGAAAAGCATCGGTGTCCCCATTTGAGGGTAATCAAACATGTACATAATGGGGACATATCTTTCTCCCTGCACCCCTCATTCCGTTTGAGTTTGTTTTTATCCATAATTATTTGAAGTTTGATTTCCTATGTTGCTGTCTAGTGGAAGTGCATCAGTGTCTTTTTGAAGGAAACGCTAGCTGGCATTATACCTGCAAAGGTTAAATCAAAGTAATTAAATGTATAGTATAAATAAAATGCATATTTAATATATATACATATATATATATTGGTATATATATTGTATAAACTTGAAACCACACTGCCTGCAAAATCCAGTCCAATGTTTTTGCCTGTTGTGTTAACGATCTTTTAAGTTTTCTTTGTGTTTTAAATGTGGGATTCTTTTGACCCAGGGCTCTTAGTCCACTGCTAGTAAGACTAGAACCTGGCCGTCCCTTCCTATTCATACACATCCCCACGGCTGCTTTTCATGAAAAGGAAAAACTGGCCTGAAGAATGGGAAAAGGCTACTTTTAGAGACCAACCTCTGGGCAAAAAGGAAATGTAACTCTTGCCCTGTGATTAAATCATTTTATTTGTATGTTTTTTGTCTGGGTGTTGGCGGTTTGGGACTGGAGGTTGATAAAGCTACAAAATATGAACTGGTTAAAACCACTGAAACTATAAAGTCTCTGTAATAAGAAGTCGACTTGCAAGGGAATTAAGGGACCAATTGTTTGGCTTCAATTATTAACACTGTCTCCAAAATGAAGTGATTTTGTGTTTGGTTAACGTTTTTCATTTGCTTTATTTGCCGCTTATTGTATGATCTTAATATTTACCGTTTTATTTCTGTCGTACCACTGTCATCCCCGTCTCTCCAGGAGGATTTTGCACATTGTAAAGATGAAATGGATGTAATCATAGTTCACTGTGGCTTTAGACTGTACAGTTAAAACTATGAACTAAATGTATGGGGAAAATTCCTATGGAAACAACCTCTGACTTGAGCCGGTCAAAGGTCAGCATGCCCGGGTTCTTCGAGACTTTAAGTGTGTCAACTTTACTTTTAATGTACACAAGAAATTAAAATAATTTAAGACAGTGGGTTCTTCTTCTTTTGCTGTGCCACAAACAAACCAATAGGCCCATGCTTAGCAGAGGAGAAGGAGCTCCATCATGCTGAAGAGGTTACACCAAGTCCAGTGTCCTTTCTGATCATGGATGTGAAGTTGCTATGAAGAAGACTAATGAACAAAACATAGTGAGCGTGCTTCAGGCCTTCTATGTCACAGAGGCGTAAAAGGGACGAAGACCTGTCGCTCAATGGGTTAATTGTGTGCCCTTATGAACGTCATGAGCTACACCTGTGACTGCCCCTACTGAACAGCGCTGCGATAAAGGCTGATGGTAAAAAGTCAGATGCTGGGTTGTTTTACAGAATTGCCAGTTAGGTTACTATGTGCAAGTTAAAAGTTTAATGGTTGATTCATTTTCGAAAGGCAATTAATTTGCTGTGTTCCAATTTAACCTGTCAGCGTAAACAAATAGGCTGTATATTTACACTAAACCTAACGTATTAAGCCATCAACAGTTTTAATAAGACAGCTTTACTAGCAGTGTTTGGTAGCAGGGTCAAGGGGTCAAATGTTATGTTAGCCCAGCGTAGCATGGCAATGATTTGGAATTATTTGTTAACCGTATCAGGCTTACAACAAACAAAGTATATTCATTTAGTGCCTTCAAGCAAACTTACAAAAGCAATTAATTTCACAAAGAAATAAAACTCCTCCATTAGTTGGTAAATTTCAAAAGATTTATTCCAAACTGCAATAAGCATTTGTGAAACATGGCATCATCTGAAATGGTCTGACTTTGAAAAATGAAAACAAATGATGGTCCTTTTTGAAAGACAAAATTCAACTAGTATCAATAGTTTAACAACATTCACAATGTAGCACACGTAACAAATTAAAAATATATATATTAAAAGAAACATTTTGGCTACCATTTTGTGCCAAAGACACCACATATAAAATATAATAATATGATTTTTTGATGATAGAACTCTTCATTTGTATTGTCGCTGAAGAACATTGGCAAAAAAACATTTGGTAAAGTCTTGCGATACCTCTGATAAAGGCACTCTTTTCATTAAAAACCCACTTGACAATTTCCTGTTTTATGCAAGCGTAGTCTGTACAAAAGTTATTTTTCATATAATTCTGAAATACCCACAGAAAATAATGACCAACATGTATATGGCCTTATTCCATTCTATAAGCTGGGTATTAACCGAGTGTTATGCAAAGAACACAGAAATTACACAGTAATCTGTTTCCAGTGGTGTAAAAAGCTTTGAAAAATCCAAAATTGTAAAAGCTGGCATTGTTCTCGCAACAGGTTGCTAGTCTCTAGCAACTTCTTTCCCCTGTGTAGAACTTGAAAGGCTAAACCATTTCCTAAGACTTTGCTTGTCATAAGGCTTGTATGAGGAGCGAGGCATACAACTGACATGTTTGAAATACTTGGGAGTCCTAGAGCTAGATTAGCATGTTCTTGAGGGTTTCATTTGCTTATGCCGGTTAAGATGCTTGTGAAATATTGAAAACCTCAGTTTAATCCCCAAGGAGTTACTCTAGACGGCGCCACTCGTGTCGGTTTGCCGCCATCTAGTGGACGAAAACATACCACGTGCTCATCTTGATACCGTTATGATGACCGCATTTGTGGTCAAACTAGGAGACAACCATTCCAATGTCATTTAGATGAGTCACTAACTAACTGTTGTTACTTTAGATTGCACCATCCTCACAAGTGCTCTATGTGTTGCAAGTCTCAAATCAATCAGTGTGCGTCCCTACGGCTGGCTTAGCATACATTTCCAGTGGATAAAAACGTGGATCGATTTGAATATAACCCAGTAGTGTTCAAAACGATCTCTTAGCTCATTCAAGTTGTAATATAAAAAGAAAGCATCTTCCCAACACTGAGACCGCGGGCCTTGTTCCAACACTGAGACCGCGGGCCTTGTTCCAACACTGAGACCGCGGGCCTTGTTCCCTCACGAGCCCACCAGCACCTCCATGATGTGGTCCAACTCCACCAGGTCCATCCTGAACGGCTGGCCCTGGTGGCCCCCGGCCCCGCCGCCGTAGCCCGAGATGGCTCTGACCACCAAGTCATCGGCCGCCACCTTGGCGGGCCCCGCACCCCCCCCGGGGCCCGCCCCAGCAGCCTGGGGGCCGCAGGGCCCCATGTCGTACATGGAGGTGTCGATGTCCGTGAAGAGGACGTCGTCCATGGCGAAGTCAGTCAGGAAGCCCCCCGACGGGACCAATGGGGGCTGGGTGAAGGAGGGGGAGCGAGGCGGGGAGATGGGACGATATGCCACCAGTTTGCTCTCCTCCTCCTCCTCCTCCTCCACCTGTCTCTCTGCCTCCAGGTCCATGTACCCGTCCTGCCCGTGGCCCCGTTCCCCCGCCAGCTGCTCCGCAGGGGGGGTGGATGTCAGCAGGGGGGCGAGGGGAGGAGGAGCAGCAGAGGAGGAGGAGGAGGAGTCCAGCTCCTCGATCTCCTCCAGGGCTGAGGAGAAGCTGTCTTTAGGCGCCGGCGAATTGGACGAGAACCCCACCAGCCGGGACCGGTGGTGGTGGTGGGTGGACTGGGGGAGGAGCGGGTGAGGGGAGGAGGAAGAGGAGGAGGAGTAGGAGAAGGACGGCGAGGGCGGCAGAGTGAAGAAAGGGGGCGGGTCCTCCTCCAGGAGCGAGGCGGGCGTCAGGCAGGTCTCCGGCCCCGAGGGGCCGAAGGGGGCAGCCTGCGAGGCCGGGGGGGTGGGAGGCGGAGGAGGAGGCACGCGCCCGTCTTTCTCCTCGAGGCGCTGCGCGGCGCCCACCGCCGCCGCCGGCGGCACGGCCAGGAAGAGCGCCCGGACGCCCCCCTCTCGCCGCAGGTCGTCGTGGATACGGCGGATGACGTTGCTGATGAGGATGCGGCGCTGCAGGCCCGGGTCGCCGCGGCCCGCCGGCTGGCGGTACAGCTTCACCAGGGACATGTTGAGCACCATCTGCCGCTGGAGCGCGTACGACGCCCTGGAGGAGAAGCCGGGGGGAGCGGCGCCCCCCCCCACCGCCACCACCTCCTCCTCCTCCTCCTCCTCCTCCTCCTCCTCCTCCACACCATCCTGGCCTTGGTCCAGTTTCCGCTTCACGCCCGGGCCCCACATGTATCTGCGGGGGCCGGGAGGGAGAGCATGGGTTAAAAGAAGGGATGGAGCCATGCATAGAAGACACAGACTGCAGCGTTAACATAAAGGATGAGGCAGCCTTTTGGACTCTGGACAACGTGACCGTGTGGGTCGACTTGGGTTCGGGTGGGACTGGCGAAAACACTCCGAACACCGAAAGCGTCACGGCGGCGACGCCGCCCGCCGCTGCTCACGGGAACCGAAGCAGAGCCAGCTCAGCCGGTAGATCCCGCTAATGCATCTGGCCACAGACACGCATGGTGAGGCACCGATGGCGTCACAGAGAGGACGTCCTCCGCCGGACCCGGACCACGGCTGGCTTCAACGCCCCAAAGACCTTCGCACTCAAGAACAACTTTTGGTCGGGGAAGTAAAATTCAAGAAGTGCAAATGGACCAAAGCTGTTCTTAGAACAAAGTCACTTTCTCTCCAAAGGTGGTGCCCCCTTATTGTGTGTGTGTGTGTGTGTGTGTGTGTGTGTGTGTGTGTGTGTGTGTGTTTATGGTGACCAGTCAGCTGATCTAATACCATGTGAGGATGAGTCAGCTGATACCCTGGTGTGTGTGTGTGTGTGTGTGTGTGTGTGTGTGCGGGGATGTGCAGAGTGAGACTGAGTTCTACCTCCCACACAGGAAACAGAGGACTTCCATCTACTGGTTTAGGCTAGTCCACCCCCCCCCCCCCCCCCCCTCCCCCCACACACACACACACACACACACTCCAAGGTCATAGCTTTTCAGCCGGTCTGCGCTACAGCAAGGTCACTCAATGTCGATCACAATGTTCTTCCCCACCGCCGGTCCACTCCTATTGACCGGGAGGTTTTCGGATGAGGTCAATGAAGACTAAAAACGACCCTCAACCCTCCCTTTGGTGAAGAGGACACACGGCAGAAGATAAATAACAGGCAGGACCACGTTTTGGGTGGACCGAAAGACGAACAGCGTAAGCAGAAGGCGCGATGTAACACGTGTCGTCATGCATGGTGAGTCTTGATCACGTGGACATAGGGAACACAAACACACACACACACACACATAAACACACACACACATAAACACACACACACACACACACATAAACACACACACACATGCGGACAGAAAGCAGATGCAACGCGATGCAACAGCCATCTGGGGAGGGCCTGTGGTGGTGGTGGTGTGGTAGGGGGTGTTGGTGGTGGTGGGGGTGGTAGGGGGTGTTGGTGGTGGGGGGGTGGGGGTGGTGGGGGTGGTGGTGGAGGTGGTGGTGGGGGTCTTCCGTTCACCGGTGCAGCTGCTCCAAAGGGAGGATGTGGGTGTGTGAAGGGGGCTCTCATGAATGTTATATGCTTTAAATATAACAGCCCCCAGTATGAGACAGAGGTAACCCCCCCTTGAATAAACATTTTGTTTAGTCATGATGTGTGTGTTTGTGTGTGTCTGTGTCTATGTTGTCTGTATTTTTGTGCCTTGCTCTAACATGGGTTTTGTGTGCCTCCCCCCCCCCCCCGCCTCACTCAAACTACCCCCAACCAACCCATTATAATTATTCAGCCCTTTCTCGCTCTCACTCTCTCTCGCTCTGTCTCTCTCTCTCCCCCCCTCTCTCTCTCTCTCTGTCTGTGTCTCTCTCTCTCTCTCTCTCTCTCTCTCTCTCTGTCTCTCTATCTCTCTCTCCCTCCCCCCTCTCTCTCTCTCTCTCTCGCTCTCACTCTCTCTCTGTCTCTGTCTCTCTCTCTCTCTCTCTGTCTCTCTCTCCCTCCCCCCTCTCTCTCTCTCTCTCTCTCTCTCTCTGTCTCTCTCTCTCCCCCCCTCTCCCTCTCTCTCTCTCTGTCTCTCTCCTCCCCCCCCCCTCTCTCTCTCTCTCTCTCTCTCTGTCTCTCTATCTCCTCTCTCTCTGTCTCTCTCTCTCTCCCCCCCCCCCTCCTCCCCACTCTCCCTCTCTCCTCTCTCTCCCCCCCCTCTCTCTCTCTCTCTCTCTCTCTCATCTCTCTCTCTGTCTCTCTCTCTCACTCTCTCCTCTCCGCTCGCTCTCTCTCTGTCTCTCTCTCCTCCTCCCCCCTCTCCTCTCTCTCTCCCCCCCCCCCTCTCTCTCTCTCGCTCTCTCTCTCTGTCTCTCTCTCTCTCTGTCCTCTCTCTCTCGCTCTCTCTCTCTCTCTCTCTCTCTCCTCTCTTCTCTCTCTCTCCCCCCCCTCTCTCTCTCTCTCTCTCTGTCTCTCTCTGCTCCCCCCCTCTCTCTCTCTCTCTCTTCTCTCCTCTCTCTCTCTCTCCTCTCTCTCCCCCTCTCCTCTCTCTCTCTCTCTGTCTCTCTCTCTCCCCCCCCTCTCCCTCTCTCTCTCTCTCTGTCTCTCTCTCTCCCCCCTCTCTCTCTCTCTCTCTCTCCCCCTCTCTCTCTCTCTCTCTCTCTCTCTCTCTCTCTCTCTCTCTCTCTCTCGCCTGTTCTTTTCTTTCTGTGGGGCCCGCCGAGGGTTAACTCACCATCTGCTCCCACACTCCTGAGTCAGAGAGGGGGGAGGGAGGGGGAGGGAGGGAGGGAGGGGGTAGTGAAGACAGAATGCCAGAGGTCAATCACGTTTGGGAGCTGATAGTAGGAAGGACAGACAAAGGGAGGAGGAGACAAGGGGAGGAGAAGAGGAGAAAGGCAGAGGGAGACATAATGGGAGGGAGGTGGGGGAGACAAACCAAGGTGGTGAGGCAGGCCAAGGCCAGGGAGTCAGGAGTGGGGACAGACAGCGACAGTGACCTAGGTCTGGACCCCAAAACATGTCAGGAATTACATGTTTTATTCATCAAGGGGGTCAACGGATTGGATTTCTGGGGAACTTTGTCTTCCTGTGCACTAAGGGATGGTAAGCTACAGGCTGAGTACAATACACTGCACATGTTCTGACATCAAGTCACTGTCCTTCTGACAATCCCTCAGAACATGTTCTGCAGCAGTCCATCAACTGTCCTCCATCCTAAGATTTCTGGGAAATGGTGTTGATCCTCGCTCCGTCGGGTGTAAGGATGGTGGACGGAGAAACAGAACCTCTGAGATGTCCCAGGTGCTCTGTGCTAGACCTAGGACAAACCTCTGAGATATCCCAGGTGCTCTGATCTTGACCTGGGACAAACCTCTGAGATGTCCCAGGTGCTCTGATCTTGACCTGGGACAAACCTCTGAGATGTCCCAGGTGCTCTGATCTTGACCTGGGACAAACCTCTTGAGATGTCCCGGGTGCTCTGTGCTAGACCTGGGACATGCTACCAGCTTGGGGTTCCTCTGAGCTCCTACCGGCTCCAGGTGGAAGGAGACACACCTTCAGAGGGTTAACACACAATTGGAGCCCAAAGGACATGGTGATGTGGTCAGACAGGATGCTGTCCCAATAACCGATGTCCTGTATATTCTCAAAGATGGCCATATAGAGGAAAGTACATTTGTTTTGCCTAAACCTGTCGTTAACATTGAAATAGGCAGAAATCGGTGTATTACAGTCCTATCGTACAAGAGTAGTACATCACCTATTGTATTTGATCTTTGAGGTTTGAGAAGGTCCTTTTTAAAGGCTGCTCAACGTTAAATTGCAAAACGCGATATAGGGCCAACTAGCACAGCCATCACCCGAAAGCACTACAGGATTTTGTAGTTCCACTGCTTTTTTTGTCAGACCACTGCTGCTGCAACGGGGATCTGTGGCATCGTTTAAATGCATTCGTGGCTGCACGCGTCGGAGCTGGCTTCCTGCGACCCTGCAGGAACCAGTTCCGCAGCTGCACGGCTGCATCTGACGGCAGAGCTCCACCTGGGCTCCCTTTGAAAGGAAAGCCTGTTCTTACAGCGCGTGGAGAGTAGACTAGTATCTCTTACAGGAAACGCAATTCAACAAGGCTGCTCGGCCATTTGGCTGTGGTCGATCCACACTCTGTGGTCTAAAGGGAGTGTGAAATGAAAGAGAGTTGTGTTTTATTGATCGTTGTGCGTGATCAAACAGGACCCTGTTGGCTAAAATAAAGAGGTAAACTTTCGGACTGGGAGCTGGAGGGTGGGTGCTAGGAACTGGGCGGAAACAGCACGCCTCCATGCAAGCACAGATGGACTTTGGTTAGTGAAATGCATGCGCTGCAGCTGCCGTTACACCTGATCTTCACGGCTGAAATGAGTCACATGTGACTCATTTAAGCCTTTCACTCTTCCATTAATTCATTTGGGTAAAAAGTATCCGTTTGTTGTAGGGCTTCACTGTTTGTGCCACATTCATAATAGCGAATATTAAATATTACGCATGTCTTCATAGCCAATAGGCTCCAGATCTACGCGCGCGTGCGGCTTCTCCCCACTGACTACCAAATCCTCAACCCTCAGCATCACTACGCAAAACGACCCGGTTTTAAAACGCTCTCGTTTTAAATAATGCACAAACAAGGTAGCAATAGTTGAGGGCCACATGAACGTCAGTCGGGTCTCTCGCTGAACTAACTAACAAGTTGCATTGCAGAGGCCACGCCCACTGCCCCCTTTAAAGAGACAGGGTGACATTCTTCACCGGCGGGGCAGACGCTTTCAAACCTCCAGCCTACTCGTCTAGGACGCAGGACTGCGGGGGATATGAAGCCAATGCTACAAGTTTCAAGCTTGCCATGTCCCCTTGGGCCCATTGGCGCACATGCTGTTTTCCTATTTAATGTGTGGGTTATTAGAAAGGTACAACAAGTCGGCCTATATAATGTTCATACGGGCGGGTGGTAGTGGCCCATGTCTAAACCTGTCACAACAGCTGCCCCAACTTCCAAAGTAGAAGGCACCAGATTATGTGTGATATGGGGGGGGGGGGGGGGGGGGGGGGGGGGGGGGGGGCATACTCACCACCACCTGCCACTAAGTACTCACACGGTTAAAGGGTTGCAACCGACCCGCTGCAATTGCGCACTCAATTCGTTCGTTTATGAGAAAGAACAATGGTGCTCCTTGAGAGAAAGCCCAGTTGTAGCAGCGTCGTAATTACGCAGTGAGGAACGCTACATTATAAACGGAACGCGTTCGCGTTCCTTCCACACGCTCAAGGCAGCATGACTGGGGACAGCCTGTGTGACAAAATATAGCCTGCTATCTATCCCTATTCCAACCAGCGTTTAGATTGAGCGAATTTGTCCAAAGCCTTGTTAGGTCGGCTACATGCCACTCTATAATCTCAAAACATTTACGGGGGTAGAGAGCCTGCTGTAGAAAACATACCCTTAACTTACCACATGTAGTTCGGTTTGAGGGCTTTCAAATCCTGCATCGGTGTCAATAAAATGGTTAAAACGAGGCGGGTATACCGGGACATCGACAACGCTTCTTCCAGTCGCTCCCTACGCTCCCATCGCCCGCGATCGCGGATTCAGATATACGCGTAGATCTCCACCACACAATGGCGAGAACAGCAAGTAAAGAGGCGAAGGAAGCGATGTGTCATCGATCACCACCAGCGCCGTCCGCCGCGCAGCCAGCACTGATATGACGTCAAGTCAACTGAACTTACGCTGGAAGCCGTGGACTGGGACTGGGACTGGGACTGGGTGGGGGGGGGGGGGGGGGGGGGGGGGGGGGGGGGGGGGGGGGGAAACAATATTTTCGTTTGGCTGCCAGTAACACGTCAACAGACTGGATTCTTCATATGCGCATTCTTGCGTTGCTTACTCCCGCAGTGTGTGTGTTACCACAACTATGTAAAGTATTTGAGCCATTTTAATCATTGCACGCATAATGGCCAGATAGAGCAAAACTTGTTCGCAAGAATAACATATCGCAATAGAGGTTACATATTTAAATATATAGCATATGACAAACGTTTAAGTTACATCACAATTAACATGTAGGTCTATGTACCCTCAGACCTCGTTATTAGTGCCTCAACAAACCTCATAAACCTTGAACTTCTCAGGTTAATGGGAAAGCTGAACCGGTTAGACTAGTTGGAGCAAACTGGTTTATGTGTGTGTGTGTGTGTGTGTGTGTGTGTGTGTGTGTGTGTGTGTGTGTGTGTTTGTGGCTTGTGTGTGTGTGCATAAACACATGGGTTGTGTGTGTGTGTGTGTGTGTGTGTGTGTGTGTGTGCATGTAGGCCTATGTATGCATACGTACATATTGCTTGTACATATGCATATGCATCATCGTGTGTGTGTGTGTGTGTGTGTGAGTGTGCGTGTGTGTGCGTGCACATGCATTGCTTTCAGCAGAATGCACTTGCAGGGGACAGCATGCTGTGAACTGCAGAACCTACAGCAGTCAGCGCTGAGGCTCCTGTCGTCCTAGCCAAGCATGATCGCTACCAGACCTCAGACTGAAGATATGGGGCCCCGTCTGGGGTGCTCGCCTGTATGGGGCCCCCACCCAACCCCACTCCATCCCACCACTCCTCCCATTTCCCACCGTCAGATTCTGGCCATTCGTATCTCATACTTCCCCAGTAGGTTCCACAGAGACGTTGGATCTCATACTTCCCCGGTAGGTTCCACAGAGATGTTGGATCTCATACTTCCCCGGTAGGTTCCACAGAGATGTTGGGAGTTTTGTGCAGAACAAACATACGTCACAAAGTTGCCAACATACCCCTCTGACCACGGACAACTATTATAGCTCTCCTCAACAATCCAAATGTCTACTCCTCAGTGCATGTCAACCTGTGGGAAAACGGAGTGCAGGCTTACACCTGGAACCCCGTCAGGTACGGTGAGGAAGGCTAAAGGGTACATTCGTTTGACTCAATTCAAAACTGCTAAACTAATGTTGAAGCTCATATGGGAGTGTCTCCACATGGTCTTTAAAAGCATGCATTGATTTCTCAAGTAGGGGCCTGTTGATGTTAATGGACCCCGGTTCTGGGGCTTAGCATGCAGGAAGGGATGCAGGTTTTTGAACATGGTTGCAGGCATGCAAGGCCATGAATCACCTGAAAGCCCATCTCTTCGTCTTCCTGGTCGGTGGGGTCCAGAGTCGGCCAATCAGGATGAGAGGAGGTTGCTACCATGAGAGACCACCCAGCAAACTACAAGGCAGCTTTATCAAAACTGTACAAATGGGCTGTGCACCATTTGTTTATTCATACATGTTTTTGACGAAGTAGTAATGTAGTTTATATACATTATATATATTAAATGCACATAACAACGATCACCCAGCACCCTAGAACTCTTAGACAAACAAACTGCTATTTATTTGCATTTTTAATGAATCCTAATATAATTCTAATTTGCTTAAACAATTTGGATTCTGTGATTGTGTTAGGTCAGTGCGTGTGTTTGTGTGTGTGGTACAAAAAGTATAATACATACAGAATCTATAATTGTTGTCAACTGATGACAATGCCCGACATTTTGAGCAACTTGTCGTTGTTTCAGTCAACCGTAGGAAGAGTGTCACATCCTGCCCTCTTCCCCGTACCTTCCCACACACACTCTGACTGAGGCCTGAATCACCTTCAAGCCCACCCTGGTTTGGGTGGCTCATCTTCTTCGGGGGGGGGGGGGGGGGGGGGACCCTGATGTGTAAACTACAGGGAAAGAAAGCTTAGCTAATGTGTGTGGACTAAGTGCTGTGGTCATAATGAAAGCAGCAAATCTATTGCTCTAATTCTCACTATAAGAATTGGAGGCTGGTATAAGAGCTAACAAAATAAGAACAATAATGAGCAAAATTGCAAAGCAATGCGGTTGTACAATCGACCGCTTTACAAAAAGTGTCATGTTTCACATTTTGTAGGCCTACAGGTTAAGCAATCATGTGGGCCCCCCGATGGACATGCAGAGGCATGTTTACTTGACTTTATATGAGAACACCACGAGCCGATCAGCTGGGCTTTTGTTTGGTTTTGTTGGCGAGGTGTGTGAGGACTATTGTCTAAATCGGAGTGAACTTCACACATGATCACCCCCACCCTCTGACTCCCCC
>JACYXH010000222.1:17500-72500 GCA_026745465.1 Lota lota | reverse complement strand
AGTTGCATGAACTTACAATCTGAAGTTTAATGGTTTTTCCATCAAGTTCTATGGTCCTGATCTTGAAGTCCACGCCGATGGTGCTAATATAGCTCTCTGTATAAGTGTCATCCTACACACACACACACACACGTAAAATAGGTCAACATAGAAATGCATCCATCCAAGAAGCTTAGGAGACACTTATGTTTCAGGGGAGTTTTCTGCAACTTAAAAAAAACAGGAACTTACTGCAAACCGGAGAAGGAGACATGATTTTCCGACACCAGAATCGCCAATCAGGAGCAGTTTGAATAAATAGTCACTGCAATGAAAAACAAAGTTCATTTTAGACGGACTTAATGAGGTTGCACTTTGCCCCCACTGTTGGCATACTATACAAGATATATAACAACATGATGTTGTACAACCATGTTACACCAAGCTTTTATGCAATATATAATAGTTAACACTTTCAACAGGATCATGCATCATCTGTCATGAGCCAGAGAGTGCCATATTACTTTTAAAAGTCGCCAGGTAACGCTACGCTTCGTTAGCCTAACCCTGGTTTGAGTAACGCTGTCAACTAAAGCCTTTAAACAAACAGTGCGAAATTATATCAACATTTATTATAATGCGGTCAATTAGTCAGTCACTCACACACATTTGTATTTCCCAGATTGACAGTTGTAAATGTCAAATGTAGTAGTTACTCCTTACAATAAATGCACAATTAAAAAAAGGTGCCAATTAGAGACATCTCTACTAAACAAGCTAGGGTAATGTTAGCACCGTTATGGGAGCCAATGTCCTTAGATCGTTCTCTTGGCGTGTTAACGAAGACAAAACAAACATGAGGGCTTTATACAATTTTAATAGAATACATGAAATAACCAATGTGACCATGGATGTAGTATTGCGCGATTGACACATCCCTGTCCGGATGCTAAGCCCTGTGCTAGCTGACATGGAAGACAAAGCAGCTGACGTTCATTTTGTACACAGTGAGTCAGAGATGCTAGCTGGTGTTAGCTCCAGGGCTAGCAGCCAGTCGAGTAAGCTAAACTTGACAGCTCACCCTTACGAGTAATCATCATCATCAAAAGTGCCACTTACTATTCAGGATTCATCGTTGACTACACACGATATACAGTTAATATGGGAGATACCACTAGTGCTGTCGTAGATAAACCTGTAACTGTAGCTGCGATCAAGTGCAAAGACCGTACTCTCCGAGAACTAGCTAAACTAGCTGTCGCAACCAGAAAAGCATAATCGAATCAAATATGGCTGCCGGTTGGTCCCACCAGGAAACCCCCGCGTCTGGCCCTCTGGGTGTTGTAGTGCGGCTTCAGTCTCGGGAACGCTGACGTTATGTTCTTGAAATTGGCTTCGCTAAACGTGTGCAGTATTTGCCGTACATATACACACACACGTACATTTACACAAATGTAACACACGTTTGATAAGTCCACTACAAGACACGAAACACTTTGAGAAACGAGAGAGGAAACAGGCGTGAGCCCTGGAAAATTGAATTACTTGATTTCCCATTTCTTCATGAGTTTCAGTGTTATTCACCAATTGGAATAAATAACAATAATTATCTATATAATTATATATAGATAATAGATAATATGTTATCTATATCTCTTTCTATATATATATAGGGCTCAAATCACAGCTCCAAAGGTGTTTAATCATAAATCATATGTGTTGATCTCTTACTAGAGAGCACAATGCCTGCAATTATTATCACTATTCAGTAAACCAAAGCAGTATTCTGAACTTGGATGACATTAATAATACGGCGGTCCTGCCATGGAGTCAGAATACGTATCGGTAAATAATTCACTGGAGACGGGTGAGTTTGAGCCGCAGCTCGAGCTTTTGTCCGCAGTGTTCCGTGCAGGAACCGGAAGAAGCGGGCCGTCCCGATGGAGGGTGGTGACTTCCGCCCAACCTAAAAAGTTGACCAGGCAGAGGAAACCGACTGGTTTCAGGGCTGAAAAATGGACAGTCAAGGAAGGAAAGTGGTGGTTTGTGACAATGGAACCGGGGTAAGTTTGTAAAGAGATGGTGATGTATCGAGCTATGCTGCGTGTCTTGGCTTTGTAGCGGCGCTATATTTCATAAAAGATGGGCTAAGGAGAAACAGGAAGTAACCGAAGCCGTCTGCACTATTAGCACGCCAGCTAAAGCGTTAGCTTTTCTGGGTGGGTAGTCAAAGGAATGTGATTGTCTGCTTGATTAGTGAACATACATTCGTGCGTTGTAGCTATGCACACGCATGTTAATATTTCTGTCGAGGTGGTTGGCCGTGAATTGGCGTAGCTATTAAACCAGGGCCCTCGTCAATGAGTTGGCAATGAGAAAAGGCTGTCATCTTGCGCTTCTTGATTTAGCTAGCAAGCCGAGTGGTCTGAACTGATGCCCATCGTGAGATTCAACGGCTTTATGTTCAGCCGTGCAGCCCCCATTCTGTCAATAAAACGGCTTCTAGCAGAATGAGGTTTAGCTTGCCTCGTAGGTTTGCCATCGCCCCATCATTTCAGTATAGTAGCATAACCCGTACAACGTTAAGTTACAACAAATACAAGCTATTTCATTTAAATTCCTACATATCAAATATGGCTCAATTGATGAGCAAAGGTGTGGTTATAAAGCTGCCCCCACCAGTTAAAATACCCGGAAATGTATCGATTATAAAATAAATTCACATTTAAAAAATATAAATTAATTTACCCAAAGAGAACAAACCAGCGCGCATGTTTGACACAATTAAAGAGATTCCGGGTATGGGAATGCATCCACCCAAATGCTGGTCACTGTGTGCTTCCTCCAAACCCCGTGGAGTAGTTTCCTTAATAACCAATCCATGCCTTTACCGAAGTGTCGAGGTGTTTTATTAACAACAATTATTTTCATTTTTGTATAAGTATGCCTACCTTATAGTCGAAACAGAATGCAATCAGGATTGTTTGTTGCAGTAAATGTGGTCGGTGCTGATCATTTCAAAGAAGTGACAACCGTGATAAGACGGAGTAAAACACAGCATGCAATTCATGTTAGGTAGAAAACCTAGCCCTTTGGCAAAACAAGGGTACATAGCCAATAACAAACCTACCTAGTAAATAATGTATTACTAACCCGTTCAGTCCCGCTCCTTATTTACATATATATTTTTTGTTATAAACAACAAACGTATTCAAAGTCTGTAGTTCAGTCTGTAGGCTAAGAATCGTATTCAGTCCTTTCTTTTTTTCAGTTTGTCAAGTGTGGCTATGCCGGATCCAACTTTCCAGAGCACATCTTCCCAGCGCTGGTTGGCAGGCCAATCATTCGCTCTACAGCCAAAGTGGGCAACATCGAGATCAAGGTATGGCCAGTCAGTGGTGCTACACACACAGAGACCCCTTCATAGCATACTAAAGGCCCACAAGCTGTTGCACAACATTCCTGTCCCTTTTGAGACATAATGCAAACACATGTTAGGTCTTCCATCTGTCTATTTTTATGGACGGATGGAGAAATGACTTGAATCTGGTCCAGGCTTGTAATGGCTTGTTAACCGTGCACCTGGTTGTGAATTAAGGGAACCATTGTAAAACTAATTTTGGTTCTAGGAAAGAAAGGGCCCACATCAAAAGCCTGGTATTGTATTGACACATACAACAATAATAATGTTATTGCCACACATTAATAATCTAAGGTCTAAATAAATAAAAATAAATCCAAATTAAATGTCCTGTAATAGCAGACAATATTATGTGTGTCTGTTTACTTTGTTGGCACATTTGAAGTTGGGTGCAGCAGGCATATCACAGCACCGCACTCTGCCGCGCTATCAAGCTGTTAAACAGTAACTACACAACCTTTGCGATAGTGCTTCTACTACAAGCTTCGCGTAACCGGTGGGTAGATGGTTTGGACACCGTTCGTCTTGTCAGACGCTCTTATATGCATACATTTGAACTGAAGAGTGGTCGAGCTCTGAACTCTAAACCTCAGTGACTGCAACATGTCTGTAAAACTCGGTTACTGCTCACGGTCAAACTGGTGCGGAAAAGAGTTTGGTGGCACGGAATATGATCTGTTCGTTTTTACTCCCCTTGCTCCGTCTTTATACCCTGACCATTTTCATCCTCCTGCCCTCTCCTCTTCTGAGATAGCATAACAGGAAGATGGTAAGTGTGCGACACGATGTGCTTGCATTGAAAGTCTTGCAAAGAATTGCCCCGGCCCAGAACATGGAGCACTCCTGTTAATGATCTCTGCAAGAATGGGTGTTTCCGCTCTGCATTTTGGTGCTGATGATTGTCGTGTTGGCTAACTTGGCATTTTGTTTAATAAACAGACGACGGAGATGGCAGTTTAAAGTCTGAAAATTACCTCTCAGTCAAATGAAAGATTCCTGATGTCCCTCATGCATAACTATGAACAAAAACAAAATCCCTTACTCTAGTTTTAGAAGGAAATTACAGGCAGTGCAATGACCATTTCTCATGGACTTTAAGTTAAGGATAAACTTTAATATTATTTGATTAAAAAAAAAGGACTATTACTTAAATCGCCATCAGCATTGTTGTTTTCCAACATCAACATAGCAACCGTTTGGGTGGCCAAACCAGACTAGGTTATTCTTAAAAACAAACTAAAAACAACCCAATTTATTTCCTATGTTTTCTCTGTCTCTAATGATGACGTAACACTCACTTACTCACCGATCGCTAACTAGTAACTACTACACACAGGTAGATGTGTGTTAATGAGTGACTTTGGATGACTAATCCAACGCTTGCTAGAACATAATGGCATGCTCCAAGGGTGTGCATCGATGAGATTTGGCAGTGAATCATACAAGATGATCTCGTGCTGCCTGCCTCTTCCTCTGCCTCTGGGAGTCTTCTTCATTTAACATTGATAGGCGCCGTGGCCATGGCACCAACAGGCCGTTAAACTGTCAATGCCTATTGCAAAAGCACATGGAAAGATTTCAGGCATGCATTGTATTTTAATTTTGATTTTACATCAGGGACTACCAATGGGTGGGAAATAATGGTGAAATAACCCAGGTTTCTTAAATGACCAGTATAACTGGTATTACAATCTACACAGTGCGTTGAATTATATAGTAGTCATTTACAGAACAAGGTAAGACTTGTTTCGGATCTCTAATTGGAATTTACATGCATCTATTTAGACAAAAACGGTGCATTTGAAGTTTGGTTTGATAGATTAAAAATGAATAAAATTCTAGAAATATCTCTCCCGGCCTTTTGATCCATGTGATTGGGACATCAGATGTTTTTTTTAATCAAGCCACTGTTGAAGAGGAAGGGCGTGAGGATCCAGTGCTGGACGGGGCCACGTGGTCCCCTTGTTGAAATGTCCTGCTGCTTCCCCCTCTCCAGGACCTGATGGTGGGCGACGAGGCCAGCGAGCTGCGCTCCATGCTGGAGGTCAACTACCCCATGGAGAACGGCATCGTCAGGAACTGGGACGACATGAAGCACCTGTGGGACTACACCTTCGGGCCCGAGAAGCTCAACATCGACTCGCGCAACTGCAAGATTCTGCTCACTGAGCCGCCCATGAACCCCACCAAGAACCGCGAGAAGATCATCGAGGTACGGGACTAGGGATGATTGGAGTAACCAAACACCAAATGTGTGTGGGGGTTGGGGGTGGGTGAGAAAAGTAGTCATGTGCAAACAAGTATCATCACATCTTTGATATAATGGGTCAACCTCACTCAATAAGCCACCGGTTACTGTCCAATACCCCGATCCACCTGTACTCCTGTGTTAAGTGACACCCCTCCCTTTCCCCACCGACTCAGTGAAATGAGTGATCCACATTGTGACTGATATTCCTTCTTCCTCTGCCAGGTGATGTTTGAAACATACCAGTTTGCCGGGGTGTATATCGCCATCCAGGCTGTTCTTACACTCTACGCCCAAGGTTTGTTCTACGTCCACTTCTTGAGCCCCCCCCCCCCCCCCATGTTGTCATTGTGCTGACTAGTTAAGTGTTTGTCACTGCGTTGTACACCCATCTTTCACTCATAGCGTAGAAGTGGTTGTCGATGGCTTTGGGCGGTATAATCGAAGAGTCCGCACATCATTCAACCTTTTTCGGTTTGTTTTTCCATTAAAAGAAAAGGGTGCACTGTGAACGTTGGTGACAACACAGTCCCCAGCCATTGGCTGTTGATTCTGTGCTAGTTGTTTGAACCGCAAATGACACCGGAAGCCCAGGGCCATGCAGGGTCCGACGGAGTTTTAATCCAAGTGTGTAACAGAACCCCCGGTGTGCTATCAAGTGGCGTAGACTGGGACGTCGTGTGCCAAGTCAGTACTTGGAAGTGTTTATCCGGAAAGGAAACAGTCTCCGCACTGAGCAAACAGGCCTGCGGAGAGGCTTGTGGAAACACGGTCTGCCTGGTCAGCACAAGGACGTGTGAAGCCATTCAGGGACTCAGACGGAGAGGAATTCCTGGCCACTGGTCTCAGCATCCGAGAACTAAGTATATTCAGCAAGACTGTGTCCTCCTTCCACTTATTCAACAGAAATATAAATGGTTGTGGGCTTCAACTATATTTGAGCTACGTTAGAGACCGCTTATTTACACTTGGTAACATTGATCCAACCGACACTCTTTTTGTTTGATTTATGTGTGGACAAGCAATGGTACGTTCTGCTAGCCAAACGCTGGTTCTGCACTTCTCCCTGCTTGTTTGGAGGCACGTTAGGAGCCATACGAACCGATTTAGGTTAGGACAGCAGATTTGATGCCAGTAGACTAACTAGACTGTTATTGGTCATAGTCCTATTTTTATATATATATATATGTATAGTACTGCATTTGATTTCTCCGCTACAGTAGTGGGGAGTGGCATGTCAGACCTGTATGGTCGTTGCCACCCGACCGCGTAAAACACACAAAGGTGGGACTGCCGTTGTGACTAGCAGTGGTTGCGATGGTACGCACCAGGACGAGGCCAAACATGATACATGCCATGCTAAAACCAGGGGGTCACATCTCATTACCATCATCAGGCCTACCCAGTTTAGTCAGATGACCCGGCCCCGTATCAAACAGACTGACAGCTGCTGTGTTGGAGGGGTTGGTAAAGAATAGGCCTACCTTGCCTAGGTAAGCTACCTTAATTCAGTCTGTTGTACAGTGGATATAATAATAAAGAATAGGCCTACCTTGCCTAGGTAGGCTACCTTAATTCAGTCTGTTGTACAGTGGATATAATAATAAAGAATAGGACTACATTGCCTAGGTAGGCTACCTTATGTCAGTCTGTTGTACAGTGGATATAATAATAAAGAATAGGCCTACATTGCTTAGGTAGGCTACCTTATGTCAATCTGGTGTACAATGGATATAATAATAAGGCCAACTAACACACAAACTTACTGTTTTTGGTTGTATATTAAATTGTCAAATTGGATTTATTCGTTCAAGAGACATTTGGTTAGTGACAGACTTGATTTAAAGAGTACACGTTGGACAATGTTTCACACACAATGTCTTTCAACGTTGAACTGCGTTGAATATCAGCATCTACCAGTCGGACATACTGTCCCATGACCAGTCCTTGGAACAAGGCTATGGCTGTCCTTCTTCAGTGAGCTGTCGTCAATCTAAGATCACGTCGGTGGGCTTCTCTCTGCGTGCGAGATGGTCCATCGTGTTGCCACACCACGGGGGCGGACGCAACCACAGCACTTATTATTGATATGATCTCCGTCATTCAGCAGACCCTGTTCCCAGAGGCATCGTCATAGGCCAAACACAGGTGTCGCTGATGGCACTAATTATGGCTCTGCTACCTTATGTACCAGGGCACATGGTCCATATGCACTAGATTCAGTCTGCTACCTTATGTACCAGGGCACATGGTCCATATGCACTAGATTCAGTCTGCTACCCTTATGTACCAGGGCACATGGTCCATATGCACTAGATTCAGTCTGCTACCTTATGTACCAGGGCACATGGTCCATATGCACTAGATTCAGTCTGCTATCTTTATGTACCAGGGCACATGGTCCATATGCACTAGATTCAGTCTGCTACCCTTATGTACCAGGGCACATGGTCCATATGCACTAGCTTCAGTCTGCTACCTTATGTACCAGGGCACATGGTCCATATGCACTAGATTCAGTCTGCTAACTTTATGTACCAGGGCACATGGTCCATATGCACTAGATTCAGTCTGCTATCTTTATGTACCAGGGCACATGGTCCATATGCACTAGATTCAGTCTGCTACCTTATGTACCAGGGCACATGGTCCATATGCACTAGATTCAGTCTGCTACCTTATGTACCAGGGCACATGGTCCATATGCACTAGTTTCAGTCTGCTACCCTTATGTACCAGGGCACATGGTCCATATGCACTAGATTCAGTCTGCTACCCTTATGTACCAGGGCACATGGTCCATATGCACTAGTTTCAGTCATAACGAGTGTTAGAGTGACTCCTGTGTTTGTCCTACGATGACGCCTCTGTGAAGTACTGAAGGTTGAGACATGGGGAGATCGGGCGTTGGGACTAACCCTCTCGTTCCCCAAACAGGCCTGCTGACCGGCGTGGTGGTGGACTCTGGTGACGGTGTCACCCACATCTGTCCTGTGTACGAGGGCTTCTCGCTGCCCCATCTGACCCGCCGGCTGGACATCGCCGGACGGGACATCACACGCTACCTCATCAAGGTAACCACCACCACACATGATGTACTGAGTCATCACACGCTAGCTCATCAAGGTAACCACCACCACACATGATGTACTGAGTCATCACACGCTAGCTCATCAAGGTACCCACCACCACACATGATGTACTGAGTCATCACACGCTAGCTCATCAAGGTAACCACCACCACACATGATGTACTGAGTCATCACACGCTAGCTCATCAAGGTAACCACCACCACACATGATGTACTGAGTCATCACACGCTAGCTCATCAAGGTAACCACCACCACACATGATGTACTGAGTCATCACACGCTAGCTCATCAAGGTAACCACCACCACACATGATGTACTGAGTCATCACACGCTAGCTCATCAAGGTAACCACCACCACACATGATGTACTGAGTCATCACACGCTAGCTCATCAAGGTAACCACCACCACACATGATGTACTGAGTCATCACACGCTAGGTCATCAAGGTAACCACCACCACACATGATGTACTGAGTCATCACACGCTAGCTCATCAAGGTAACCACCACCACACATGATGTACTGAGTCATCACACGCTAGCTCATCAAGGTAACCACCACCACACATGATGTACTGAGTCATCACACGCTAGCTCATCAAGGTAACCACCACCACACATGATGTACTGAGTCATCACACGCTAGCTCATCAAGGTAACCACCACCACACATGAGGGAAGACTTGCAGGAGGAGAGCGAGTCCTGTGTGGGGTAGGTGGAGCATTCCAGAGGGAGGGGAGGTGATGGAGCAGGCCCTTTCGCCCCAGGTTGGGTGGTGTGTCATGGTGGGTGGTGCAGGAGGAGAGCGAGTCCCGGGTGGGGTAGGTGGAGCGTTCCAGAGGGAGGGGAGGTGATGGAGTAGGCATTTTCGACCCCAGGTTGGGTGGTGTGTCATGGTGGGTGGTGCAGGAGGAGAGCGAGTCCTGGGTGGGGTAGGTGGAGCGTTCCAGAGGGAGGGGAGGTGATGGAGGTTGGGTGGTGCCAGGAGGTTTGCATGAGCAGACCGGAGGGCTTGTGATCAGTGAGGTAGGAAGGTGCCAGGCTATGCAGGGCTTTTTAGGTGGTAAGGCCATCATAAAGCATTGCTAGTGTAATTGAATGGGGGCCCACACAGTGTTGTAAGTGCAACCCCTGGTCTTCCTGAGTGATGCAAAGCCTCTCTCCTGGCCCCCCTCCAGCTGCTGCTGCTGAGGGGCTACGCCTTCAACCACTCGGCGGACTTTGAGACGGTGAGGATGATGAAGGAGAAGCTGTGCTACGTGGGCTACAACATCGAGCAGGAGCAGAAGCTGGCCCTGGAGACCACTGTGCTGGTGGAGTCCTACACGGTCAGTACACACACACACACGCACACGCACACACACTAGATGAAGGTCAGTTGAAGAACCGTCTGGCAGGTATGTGGTTGTTCCACCAAGAGCAGCCCGAGTGAGCTCGTTTTGTTTCCTGTTCATTGTCTCCTCTAGGGGGCGGTGAAGTGCTGTGGTGTTGCAATAGGCATAGCTTGGCGTAGCGTGGGTAATACAGGGTGTATAGAGCTAGTGTGAACCCCTTTCTCTCACTGCATGTCAACGTGCATCCAGAGAGAGCGGATACGTCATGTTATTTAAGGAAGTCTGTGGGGGTTAAGCAGCAGGTCCAGTATGGGGGTCAGGGCAGCTACCCCCGGCCTGTGGCCGCTGCACCACGGCTGGGGAGGAATCTGGGGTGCCCTCCCAAACACACTGATTTTAGGCAACGGAAACCACAGGCACACATGACTGCACACGCTTTAACATCTGGCACACACACTACCCATCCATCCCCCATTGCCTTCATTTCCTGCATGTGGGCGGGTGTGGGGCAGACTCCCACGTGGTTTGGGGTTTCCTTTATTTCCCTGGCTGACTCCAGACCAGCCGCCATCAATGGGGCCATTTATATGTCCCCCCCGGCACAGTGCTGGGTCACACTGCTGTCAAAGAGCTACTGTCAGCACTACTGTCAGCACTGCTGCACCCAGCGCCCAGCGCACCTGGCCCCTGAGGACGCCAGCTTGCTATGCTAGCCCTCTTTAGAGGCCAGCACAGGTTAGATGCTAGGCGGCTTAAGACCGTAGTCAGCTTTAGATGCTAGACCCCTTTAGCTGCTAGACGGGTTGAAATGCTAGCCTGCTTAAGAAAGGAGGCCGTGTTAAGAGGCGAGCCTGCTTAAGAGGCCGTGTGTCACGACAGCACATCGTCGGGGGGTTTATCCAAAGGGCACTCCCGTCCAAGACTCTTTGGGAAGAATTTACTCATCATGAGTCATTCTGGACAGTTCCCAGAATGACTCATGGTGTAGTTCCCAGCAGCGGGAACTACAAACCCCACAGTGGCGCATTAGCGGGTTGCATTCGGACACGAATGCTGCATGTGGTCAGGGTCCCCGGAGCCGGCTGCAGGAGCGGCGCTGTGGTTGTGGGGTGTTTGTGCTTGCCGTGTTGTAACGCCAGTGGGGGGGTGGTGGTGGTCTGCGCCCACAGCTCCCCGACGGCCGGCTGATCAAGGTGGGCGGGGAGCGCTTCGAGGCCCCCGAGGCCCTGTTCCAGCCCCACCTCATCAACGTGGAGGGGGTGGGCGTGGCCGAGCTGCTCTTCAACACCATCCAGGCTGCGGACATCGACACCAGGTACGCCCGGGGGACCGGGCCCTTGAAACGCCGTGCTGCTGGGGGTTCTGCTTTCTGTTGCGTTCTCCGTCACGGCTCTGTTGTGGGGGGGGGCGGGGGGGGGGGCACACCCTCGCACTGTAATGAGGGTGTGTGTGTGTGTGACGGCGGTTCATGTGAGGCCAGTGAGGCTGTGTGTTGAGTGTTTGTGATGTTGAGTGTTTGTGAGGCTGTGTGTTGAGTGTTTGTGAGGCTGTGTTGAGTCTTTGTGAGGCTGTGTGTTGAGTGTTTGTGAGGCTGTGTGTTGAGTGTTTGTGAGGCTGTGTTGAGTGTTTGTGAGGCTGTGTTGAGTGTTTGTGAGGCTGTGTGTTGAGTGTTTGTGATGCTGTTTGTTGAGTGTTTGTGATGCTGTGTGTTGAGTGTTTGTGAGGCTGTGTGTTGAGTGTTTGTGATACTGTGTGTTGAGTGTTTGTGATGCTGTGTGTTGAGTGTTTGTGAGGCTGTGTGTTGAGTGTTTGTGAGGCTGTGTGTTGAGTGTTTGTGGTGCTGTGCAGGTCGGAGTTCTACAAGCACATCGTGCTGTCCGGGGGCTCCACCATGTACCCCGGCCTGCCGTCCCGTCTGGAGCGAGAGCTCAAGCAGCTTTACCTGGAGCGCGTGCTGAAGGGCGACGTGGACAAGCTGTCGGTGAGGAGGGAGCACACACACACACACACACACACACACACACACACACACACACACACACACACACACACACACACACACACACACACACACACACACACACACACACACACACACACACACACACACACACACACACACACACACACACACACACACACACACACACACACACACACACACACACACACACACGTACTTTAAAAACCCACTCACTCTGTTCTGTGTTGAACCGTTTGTTGTGTGTCTGTGTGCAGAAGTTCAAGATCCGCATCGAGGACCCCCCCCGGCGTAAGCACATGGTGTTCCTGGGCGGGGCCGTGCTGGCCGACATCATGAAGGACAAGGACAACTTCTGGCTGACGCGCGAGGAGTACCAGGAGAAGGGCATGCGTGTGCTGGAGAAGCTGGGAGTCACCGTCAGATAAAGTCTCCTCCCACCCCCTCCCCCTCTCCACGGAGATACACCCCCCCCCCCCCCACACACACACGTATCTCTGTTTGTCCATACATGCAAACCATCGGCCCACTTAACATCACCTTGATTATGTCATTAATAATCATCCCAGTATCATCCCATCGCTCACATGGATCTGGCACCTTCTTTTGTTCTGGATTCACACACACACACACACACATACACACACACACACACACACACACACACACACACACACACACACACACACACCAATTTGGGAAGGAAGGAGAGTTTGGGCAAAAGCTGAAGTATTAAGACGACTTGTGTTGTTTGTCAGAGGGCTCCTGATTTGATATTGGTATCATGCCCACGTACGATAATGTAAAGAAACATCCTTTTGGTTTAGTTTGTTCAAACGCTGGCACAACTGCTAATCCAAAGTTGCGACCGCAGGAGTGTTTTGGAAGTGGTATCTTAAGACGTCCAGGTCTGGTGGAGAAGTGATGTTGCATGGTGTTGTTGTTTTGTTATTAGCCTAACGTTAGGCGACTTGTCTGGGAATACTCTCCTTAACCCCCCCCCCCTCCCTCCGAAGCTTTGAAGGGCTTTTGGGAATGTTGTGATGATGATGAGAATAATCAGGAATGCACCTAAAAGAGTTCCATTCCACAATTATATCCCTTTTCAGAAAAAGGATTATCTCAACGGTTAGAAAACCGATGGAGAATAATCATCTGCGTGGGTTTTTTTCTTCCTCTAACCGTTATTTATTCAATCATTTGTTTGTGGTGGATATCATGTGAGGTTTCTTTTCCTTAATTCCAAATGGTTGCATGGTGTTTTTGGAAGTAGAGAAGGAGAAAACAAACCATGGAACGGACCATTTGAGACAGATGGCCACGGTGTCGGGTCGACTGCCGTCTTGTTGAAGCCCTCTTCTCTGTACAGCTCTCCAGTCTCCTTGGGGCCGCCTGCTGCTCCTCCGTCTCCGTTCCACTGGCTGGCGGAGGGCTACTACAAGTTACACGCTTTTTGAAGTTGCAGAGTTTCACAGCCAACTCCTGGACAGAGCCTTTGGAATTGTCTCGAATATATTTCCTCCCTCATGTGCTTTGAGTCCCCTCCCCGGAGTGTCCAGGAGGTGGTCTTTGGGTTGAATCCCCTCCCCTGAGTGTCCAGGAGGTGGTCTTTGGGTTGAATCCCCTCCCCTGAGTGTCCAGGAGGTGGTCTTTGGGTTGAGTCCCCTCCCCTGAATCCAGGAGGTGGTCTTTGGGTTGAGTCCTCCCCTGAGTGTCCAGGAGGTGGTCTTTGGGTTGAGTCCTCCCCTGAGTGTCCAGGAGGTGGTCTTTGGGTTGAGTCCTCCCCTGAGTCCAGGAGGTGGTCTTTGGGTTGAGTCCCCTCCCCTGAGTGTCCAGGAGGTGGTCTTTGGGTTGTGGCTCATGAAGGCCAGAAGGCCATGGTGCTCCAGGGATGCCAATTTAGTGTAGGTTTTTTTAAGTGTTGCATTTGAAGGTTTGCTGAACATTTATAATGGTATCGGTTGAGTTTATTTTAGCTTAGCTAAGGACTAAACATTGAAATATCGAAACACACAACAACCACTGCATGTAATGGAGGGATTGAGCAGAACACAGCGGTTGAGGTTTCCTTACATCTAGCGATGTCATTCCACTCAACACTTTAAATTTGAGTGAAGTTTAAATCAGCGTCTGTATTATTATTTTTTTTTCTAATCTGTCTTTTTTTCTTTTGATTCTCAAGGTCATCACGGATGTGCTTTTGTTTTTAAGAGGAGATTGGTTTGGCCTTCTTTGCAGGCGGGGGGGGGGGGGGGGGGTGGGGGTTTACATGTATTGTTGGATGGTCTTATTGGATGTATTTTCTTTGCATTGCATCACATCCTGTGCTTACTGAGTAAAGGTAGAAGTGTCTCATACTAAATAATAAAAGCGGTACCCTGGCCCCTCTGAATCCTAAATGAGTCCTCCAGGTGCAGTTCCCCTCTAAGTCATATGTATCCCAGTAGTGGGGGGGGGGGGGGGGGGGGGGGGGGCATGTGTCTGAAGAACCCCCCCCCCCCCCCCCCCCCCCCCATCCCCCTCACCAACACCTCGCTTTTTGTCCCATCCGTGTTTGGCTGTTTTTAGGTAGAATTGGTCTGAGAAAGGATTGGGGAAGATGATGATTAATGGAGAAGGTAACTGACGAAGGGATATTTGTAATGAGTACAGGTGGCATCAAAAAGACCATTTAAAACCTGGTGTTTGCAATATCTGTTTTGATCGTACATGTATATTGAAGGCACTTGACACACACAGACATACACACAAAAATATATATCTATCTATATATATCCTGACAGAAAGGTCCTTCAGTGCCAAGTACAATTATTGTAGTTGGATCTTATTTTTGGTTCTTTTTGTTTCTTTTTTGTTTTTTTCATAGCATAACTGCCTATCGCTGATTTAAATAAAGCAAAGTGATTTATAAATACGTGGGTGTCTCTTGTGTGTTTTGGGTTGTGTCCTAAATTAGCATGAAGCGTTACACTGATGGAAGGGACTCAAGAACATGCGAGGAAACCAAATAGAGCTCGAAGTGATGACTCGATGATGTCACTTCCTGCTGGTGGAGCTTCTACAGTAGCAGTACATTAAGGCTAAAACCAGCTGACCTTCAGTGTCCTGTCTTTGTCATCGATGATGGAAGCAGTTATCAATATCTTGTAACATGGATCGTTCAGCCATTAAGAATGACGATATTCCACTTAAAAGTTTAGGAGTGAACCTAAACCATTGTAATTTCATTTGGAGAGTCTGTATTGTGTATACAATATATATTTTAAATAATTGGATGAATTTAAGTACAACTTGAAGTCCATCAGATTTACCTGCCAGGCCACACTTCTAAGGGGCGGAAGTACCTTTGGCACGACACCTGCCGCACAAATGTTCCAACCAATCACAGACGCTGTGCGTGGCGGATAGATGCGCTGTAACAGATCTTGAGATGCGTCAGAGACGCGTGGTGGTGGGAGGAAGGAAGGAAGGGAGGGAGGAAGGGAGGGTGGGGGGGCGGCCTCGTCGAGGAGTGCAGACCATGAGAGGGAAGAGGGGGTATCGTGTTCCCATTTGTTTCAGCTTTTGTCCGTGTAAACAAAGGCAGGCAGACAGGCTGGGGCCCGTTTTAAATCAAGCCCAGATCACATCCCCCTCTCTGCATCGCTGCTGCTGTAGCGTGGAGTTTGTGAGCCTCCGGTTTGCCTCTCTGATCGTCAGTTGTTTGTAACAGAAGATTCTACTTTTGGAAAATGGGGTGACGTGAAGACACAAGGGATATGGCGCTTTACTCGAAGCAGGAATGTAGACACTTCAGGGCACTGCTCTGGATACTATATGGTTACCGCTGTCCATGCTCAGGGTCTGGCCCGACGATCTTACGAAACATCATTCGTGTTTGATGGTCTCCTTCTCACAAACAGAAATAAACATGGATGAGACGTTCAAGGCGATTTGTGTGGTCACTTTCCACATGAAGTTTCTCTCCATGTATCTCTACCTCAGACCAGCCCCCCCCCCCCCCCCCCCCCCCCCCCCCCACAGAAAAAGGCATCATTCGACAGGTCCTCCGATATCTTCAGTGGTCTGTTCTTCGGACACTGTAGGATACACCATTTAAATCATTCCTTGAGCTCAACAGACCTACACTTTAAAGACCGCTTGTGTTTTGCTGCAGGCACCAAGTGGTAGCAGGGGCCATCACAAGAACGCATTTGAATTTAAAGGACTGACTGGAGAAAACAAAAAAGGTGCTGTAGGTAAGGTGTTAGAGCCATCATTTGAGTGTAATTGAGTAGAAAGGCCGTATCAGTCCGTCAGCTATTAATGAGTGAAAGGCTCTGTGAGAGTATCTTTCCTGCCGCGCCTGCCTCTGTACGAGACCATTCCGATTTGGGACCGCTCCCTGCTCATTTCTGGGCTTCACTTACCTTTTTGGTCCAGGGAATCCATTTTGCCTGTCAATCATAGCTGCGTGAATGGCGGAGAAGGCAGCGAGGGAGGGAGCAGAGAGAGAGTTGTTTTGTTGTTTATTTCAGCATCTTGCTCTCTTCTGCTTTCACTGAATCACTACAATATCAACGTGTCATTTACTGTATGCTGAGCCATCAAACCCAGCTAATGCAGTTGATGTTTCTTATTGGTAATGTTAGTACCACCTTTTACTACATGCCATGTACATTCACTGTCCTATAATTAACACTTTAGTCCTAATGTCTTATAAATGCAACAAAAGGATATACTTTTGATGAGATCATGGTTTCCTATAATGCTTTTGGATGACAGAAATGCAGCATAGCAGCCTTTTGTTTTAGCCCGGAAAGTAAAAGTAGCATAAAAAATACAAATGCAAATACAAATGTGTTATCTGTTACCATGATGTGCAGACTCTCTTTCGGAGGGAGGGGGGGGGGGGGGGGGGGGGGGGGGGATGTGTTTTAATGAACTACTAGCGAACTACTACTTTTTTTTTTTTTACACTTGGAACCAGAGCATGAAAATGTAGGAAAAATCCAGCACCAAAAACAACAGCACCCCTGTGGACAGGTCGTTGATGAAAGATCAATCCACGCGCACTCAGACCCTGACTGGGTACTTTATATGAGTCATCTGGTTGACAGGTGGCTGTTGCATGATTAGGTTGTTTTATTAGCAGGGAACTCCTGCAGGTTATTAACTGTAGCGCTCTGTCTGGCCCATCGGAGACTTGGAAAGTAAGTCAAGAATAAGGTTACGATAAAACCAAGAAAAATGTTATTCAATATATTCAAGAAAAATGGTTTGTAGACAAATATTTATAAAGGTATTTCTACAATTACAGCTTAACTCATAAATAGATACAAGCATGGACAAAATGCTGTCGTTTCACTGACACGCGTGCACACACACACACACACCCGCGCGCGCACACACACATACACTCGCGCGCGCACACACACATACACTCGCGCGCGCGCACACAGTAATAAAAAGGAAAGGCTGGTGCTTTGCGTTGTGCTGACCGAGCGGATGTAGAGGTCATTACACAAACAAACCTCCTTCCAGGGAACGGAATGACACAGGCGGAGCATGAAGAGAGAACATTGTATATTCAACGGCATGGGTTTGTTCACAATAATCACCAGCACGGGCCATTATCACTAGGTGTGGTTGTTGACATAGCAGAACACTGGACTGATTTAAAAACACACCCAGGATGGAGAAGCCTGCGCTGCCATAGCTCAAGTACAGAATCAAATGGCCACCAATGCAACAAAACCCCAAAGGAATAAATACAAATAAAGAATAGGCACAACCCCCCCCCCCCCCCTTATTGGCACATGTTAATATGTATATTTCTATTGATCAAGGTTTAAGCAGTGTGCCTTTGGTAGGCTAGGACAACAGAGCCCTCCAAAACATAGTCAGCTCATATAAATCATACACTAAGAGAAAATAACATATTCAAGCTTTTACCAAAAATATAAAGTACCTGTTTTATATACATGTATATACATATGTATATATATGTGGACATATATTTGTGTATACATACATATAACTATATGTATATGTATGCACACTCTCACAAACTATATACTGTATATATATGTATCAATATTTACATCTATATATCATATCTATGTCAATTTGTAATGTAATATTTATATGTAAATGAATAGTTGATGCCTGTCTACCAATACAGCACACACAGACGCACACACCCACAAACGCACACACGCACACACAGACCCAGGCACAAGCACACACAAATACACACAGACCCAGGCACACACACAGACGCACACACACACACAAGCGCGCACACACACGCACACACAGACCCAGGCACACAGATGCACAAAGACACACACACACGCGCACACACACAAACGCACGCACACACACACACATGCACACACAAACACACTCACACATCACATAGGCACCGTTTTGATCTTACAAACAGCACAACATTTGAACCACAACGAAACAACCCAAACACAACACAAAAGCATAAGTGCGAGCGACGTAGCCACTCCCCAAGACCGCCCGCTGTCCCGCTACTGAACCCCGCCCCCCCTGTCCCGCTACTGAACCCCGCCCCCCCGTCCCGCTACTGAACCCCGCCCCCTATCCCGCTACTGAACCCCGCCCCCCTATCCCGCTACTGAACCCCGCCCCCTATCCCGCTACTGAACCCCGCCCCCCCATCCCGCTACTGAACCCCGCCCCCCCTGTCCCGCTACTGAACCCCACCCCCTATCCCGCTACTGAACCCCGCCCGCTGTCCCGCTACGGAGCCCCGCCCCCTATCCCGCTACGGAGCCCCGCCCCCCCTGTCCCGCTACGGAGCCCCGCCCCCTATCCCGCTACGGAGCCCCGCCCCCCCTGTCCCGCTACGGAGCCCCGCCCATGGCCTTGTGCCGGCCGCCGCAGCAGTGGCACGCCACGCCGCAGCGGTAGCAGGCCCGCAGCGGCGCGTAGCAGCACATGCACGGCGCCAGCAGCGACAGGCCCGCCAGCGCGCTCCAGCGCAGGCAGAAGCGCTCGTCGCCGGCCCAGTCGCAGGAGCACGGCTCCTCGGCGTAGGGCTCGCCCTCCGGGTCCGACATGCAGTGGTACAGCAGGCTGTCGGCGCACCACATGAAGCTGACCCGCCGGATGCAGGTCCGCACGGGGTCCGGGGCCTCCTGGCAGCGGCCCCGCCCGTTCTCCTCCCGGAGGAACACGTCCCGGCAGTAGACGCAGCGCGGGGCGTGCTCGGCGCCGCCCGCCCCGTCCTCTCCCGCCTCCTTCCGCCGGCGCTGGCCCCCCGCTCCCTTGGGCTGGGCGCTCACCACCGCGCCCTGCTGCCCACGGGGAGCGGGGGCCTTGGGGTCCGGGGCCTGGGGCCGCGGCTGCCAGTCGCAGGCCAGCGGGTGCGGGGCGTAGTCGTGTTTGGACGGCGGGCTCTTGCCGAAGTGCACGTAGGCGTCGGCGGCTTCTCTGGGCGGGGCCGGCCGGGCGCCGGAGGAGCTGGCGTGACGGTAGTCCTCGTAGCCCGTCAGCCACGCCCGCTCGCGGGGGTTGATGCGGACAGTCTCCTCCTCGTCGATGTGGAAGCTGACGTGGCGCGGGAACATGGCCGTCGACTGCAGACCAAAAGAGCAGCGCTTCACCTTTAAACCTCATCTTTCATCCACTGCAACATGGCCGCTAAGAAATCCTCAACAGCACATTATCTGTGTGTGTGTGTGTGTGTCTGTGTGTGGTTCTGTGTGTGTGTGTGTCTGTGTGCGTGTGGGTGTCTGTGTGCGTGGGTCTGTGCGTCTGTGTGTGTCTGTGTGCGTGCGTCTGTGTGTGTGTCTGTGTGTGTGTCTGCGTGCGTGTGTGTGTGCGTCTGTGTGTGTGCATCTGTGTGTGTGTCTGTGTGCGTCTGTGTGTGTGTCTGTGTGTGCGTCTGTGTGTGTCTGCGTGTGTGTGTGTGTGTGCGTCTGTGTGTGTGTGTCTGTGTGTGTGTCTGTGTGCGCGCGTCTGTGTGTGTGTCTGTGTGTGTGTGTCTGCGTCAGTCTGTGTGTGTGCGTGCATATCTGCTATGCCTGCTTGTGATCAGTGCAGGGTACATCATTGTGGTCTGGGACCAGGTCAAAGGTGAAGGGCTACCTGGTCCAGGAAGTAGTGGTCTGACGGGCGGCTCTGGTCGTACAGGTGTCCCAGGAGGCAGCGGGGGGGGTGGCGGCGGGGCTCGCAGAAGCCAGCCGGGGCGAAGAGCGGCACGGGGGTCTTCTTCAGGGACGAGCTGGAGGAAGAGGTGTCGGTGGCGTTCTGAACCCGGAGAAGAGGACATGGTTTTCACAAACACGATAAAGGCCGTCCTTTAGCCTGATGTTGGAGGGGGATTATCCGTTCAATTTGCCACCCTGGCCTAGCGTCTTACTGATTGGTGTCATGTCTTCAGCGGAGGGGATTCCTCAGATCGCACAGAGACTCGCTCGATTCCAGCACCCTGAACTTGCAACGCCTTATTGCTGAGATTTGTAATTGGATTTTAATGTAACGGGAGTACGAAATAACATGTTTTTATAAATATTTTGTTCTTTTTTTAAATAGCAATAATTGCAACCTTTCACGATTAGCTACGAGCCAAATTGCCATCGCAGTGAATATGCAATTCATTGCATAGCCCTGTGTGAAGCTGCCATCCGTGGTTAACCTGGAAAAGGACACGCTTCCAACCCAATCTGAAGCTGTACCAGAGGCCTAGGGGAGCTTGGGTAATGTGGTGATGATGTGTGTTTGCCATCACTGACTCGCCAACCCAACTTCTGCAAGCAATCACAGAACAGACTGCTAGAGGAATGCATTCTAGGAACAAAGAAGCTCTTCCAGGAGAGGCTGGTTCGGCCTATCTATATGGGGGTCTGAAGTCCTTCCTGTCGTTGTCAATAAGCTCCAGGCGTTATACTAGACTAGTCAACATTACTGTGGCTGGGGATGGCAATGTAAGCCAGGGAAGAGAGGAGAAGGGAACAGAGGAGTGATCGCTGCTCTGTGTCGATGCAACGATGACTCATGTTGGCCTCTCCTCCCTCGCCTGGGGGAGCCAGGCCAAGTAAGAAGAGCTAAGCAACACAGGAATTCAAACGTATACAAAGCGCGCAGCAAACAGATGAGCTTACATTCATCTGAATTCCGTCTCAACGCACTGGTTTACCAATCGATGTGCTCAATCTGTGTGTGTGTGTGTGTGTGTGTGTGTGTGTGTGTGTGTGTGTGTGTGTGTGTGTGTGTGTGTGTGTGTGTGTGTGTGTGTGTGTGTGTGTGTGTGTGTGTGTGTGTGTGTGTGTGTGTGTGTGAAGTATACGGTTTAGTTATGATTAGGTTTGGGACGAGGGTTTGGTCAAGAAAATAAAGAATGGTTAAAAGTTAAGTGTTTTGGTTTGGTTTGAAATTGAGTTTAGGTGTGAGGTTAGAAGTGGTGTTCAGCCTAAACACCACTTCTAACCTCCCACCTAAACTCAATACTGGTGGAGCCTCATCCTGCCCTCACCATCTAGAAACATAATGCTTCTAGATGGTGAGGGCAGGATAAGGGTTCATGGTTAGAAGTGGTGTTCAGGTCTATGCTTCTAGATGTTAGGATAAGGGTTCATGGTTAGTGGTGTTCAGGTCTATGCTTCTAGATGTTAGGATAAGGGTTCATGGTTAGTGGTGTTCAGGTCTATGCTTCTAGATGTTAGGATAAGGGTTCATGGTTAGTGGTGTTCAGGTCTATGCTTCTAGATGTTAGGATAAGGGTTCATGGTTAGTGGTGTTCAGGTCTATGCTTCTAGATGTTAGGATAAGGGTTCATGGTTAGTGGTGTTCAGGTCTATGCTTCTAGATGTTAGGATAAGGGTTCATGGTTAGTGGTGTTCAGGTCTATGCTTCTAGATGTTAGGATAAGGGTTCATGGTTAGTGGTGTTCAGGTCTATGCTTCTAGATGTTAGGATAAGGGTTCATGGTTAGTGGTGTTCAGGTCTATGCTTCTAGATGTTAGGATAAGGGTTCATGGTTAGTGGTGTTCAGGTCTATGCTTCTAGATGTTAGGATAAGGGTTCATGGTTAGTGGTGTTCAGGTCTATGCTTCTAGATGGTGAGGGCAGGATAAGGGTTCATGGTTAGTGGTGTTCAGGTCTATGCTTCTAGATGTTAGGATAAGGGTTCATGGTTAGTGGTGTTCAGGTCTATGCTTCTAGATGGTGAGGGCAGGATTTGGTATGAAAGTGGCCGGTGCAGGGAGAGGAAGCAGACTAACCGTGAAAACGTCATCGTCGCCGAGTTCTGTCTCGTTCGGCAGGGTGGAGGAGGAGGTGGTGGAGCCTGCTGGAGGGAACGGAGCCCAGGTGTGTGTGTTTGTTCATGATGTCTGATCATCCATTTGATAACGCAGTAAAGTATATACAGTGTGATGAGGACTTGACCGTCACGCTGACCAATCGATGTACCCTTTCTGAATCCTATTGAGACACTTTATATTGCCCTTGGATGTTCTGGATATTCATCCTTACATATTCAAATACTTCATCTGCATGCCTGTACTAAAGGATAATAAGAATATATATTTGATATACAGTATGTTGTAAAGGTTAGAGGAACAAGCATATTGGCAAGAGGACCTTTGTATTAATAATTGTTTTGGAATCTGTTTTTAATATATATATATATATTCATTCTATAATTGTATAAATATGACTTGACACACACACACACGCACACACACACACACACAAGCACACACACACATTCACACACACACATCCACACACACGCACACACCCACCCACCCAAACCCACACTCACACATTCACACACACACACACATTCACACACACACGCACACACACACACACACACACACACACACAAGCACACACACCTTCTGTCAGATCCTCGATGGCCCTCCGCACGCCGCGGTCGAAGGAGCGGGCGTCGGCCGGACTCTGGAAGGTCAGGCCGCACTTCCTGTCGCCCACCCTCCAGTGGTGGAAGGTGGGCGTGGCCTTGGTGTAGACCAGGTCCTTCTTCAGGAAGCACTCCAGGATCACCTGGTTGGGGATGGATCAACAACTGTCGTTTCAACGTTTCAACTCCCCAAAGGGAATTATTGATATACTTTGACCCCCGTTATAAAACGTCTAACATCAAGTGACCCTACATTCCAGGGTTCATTGGGACTTTATAGATTTTTCCTGTGATCTGTTCCGGTGTGCTTTTTTTTGTATGTTACCCAGAACGTTTGCTACCCCCCCCCCCCCCCCCCCCCCCCCCTCAACATCAGGAGGCAACATTCAATTGTAAATTGAATAAATTAATCAAATGTATTATAGTGATACGTATAACAGGCTTCATTATTAATTGATGGTAATTTGGCAGTATGCCACTATGATACCATATGACCCATGGGGGGTAACACTCTGAGGGTTCCTTCGTGACAACGGCCGCAGGAGTAGAGAGATGGGGACTCGGCTGGGACAGCTAGCACCGGCAGCGCTAACTTTAGCTTAGCCAGTGGTGCATTCTAGAACACTCAGTGGCATTGTTTTTGTTGTCGTTGCAGACGTTCGATCCAGTATCGCTCGCTTTCAGAGAAAAACGTCTCGAACCGAAGGAAGGAAACCTAGACGCATCGGCCATATCTTGGCTCAGACCAAATCGTCTGAGTTGACGTTGGCTCCTGGGCCGTTTCCTCTCCGAACGGGGCCTCGGCCGCTGTATGGCCCCCACCCCGCAAAGCCAAAGTGCATTCTGGATTTAAGAGGCTGCTGGCCCTGCAGAAATGTGTGTCCTCTCAACTGAATGACTGATTTCTCGCCACAGGAACATTGCAAACAGTTTATGTGCAGGGATTCTGAGACAGATCCACTGAGTTGTTGTCATATGGGAATGAAACTAATAGCTGATACTTATGTTTGATGCTACAGAGATTTGAAGACACACTCTCCTATTAAACCCTGTTGTAACTACTGATACTTATGTTTGATGCTACAGAGATTTGACGACACACTCCTATTAAACCCTGTTGTAACTACTGATACTTATGTTTGATGCTACAGAGATTTGACGACACACTCCTATTAAACCCTGTTGTAACTACTGATACTTATGTTTGATGCTACAGAGATTTGAAGACACACTCTCCTATTAATCCCTGTTGTAACTACTGATACTTATGTTTGATGCTACAGGATTTGAAGACACACTCTCCTATTAATCCCTATTGTAACTACTGCAGCAATGTCTCCGTGTGACGTAGTAGCGTCTACAGAAACCAAGCCACCGAAAAGTGAAATACCAATCAAACGGTAAAATAGGACCTGGGTGAGTTGCACATCACCAATACACATATCTGTGTCAAATATCTTTAGTCTGTAGTATTACTTTAAGGTAATGTCTCTGCAACACAATACATGGACGGATTTGACATGTCAAAACTGTTACTTCTTCACATTCTGTTGATAATTGGAGCTCCTATTTGAATGTTTAAAACGACTCAGTTTGCACGTTGCACCTTTAAGGATCAAGGAAGGTAAAAAAGAAAAGCACAGCATGCTGGGCCACGTTTAGTGCTACAGCTCGCCGACAGTGTAAATACGTAGGCCTACACTCTTTGACCAAGAGGTTTTGGGCGTTCGTTGTTTATGTCACAGAGTGGTCCGCTTGGTAGGAAACACTTCCGGAAACGACGTTGACGCTGCGGACGGGGATTTTTCTAACCCACAACGTGCGCGTGAAGCAGACCTCCTGCTGACCGCCAACAGCTTGATCCGGGTCAGAACCGCGTCCAGAGCGTGGTCCGGCGGCCCCGTGGCTCCGGGCCCCACTCACCTGCTGGTCTCTGAGGCGCTCCGCGTGGATGAAGAAGGCCCGCTGTCCCAGGAGCTCGGCCGACAGCACCCTGCAGACGCCCACCCTGCTGAGGCAGCCGTCCTGGGCCAGCCAGCCCCCGCTGGAGTCGTCTCTGGTCATCACCACCGCCTTCACGCGCACAAGGTAGCTGTCGCTGTGGGGGACCATCACAAAGGGACTACGTCACACGGTCTCTCCTGTCGCTGTCGCTTTTGGTATATTAACCTAGCGTGGACGCGTGAAGCTCTAACCCCGTCAGCCTCGCAGCCTTCAGGGACCACCTGCACTATGGGGGCCTGAGGTGTGTGGCTCACGTTAAATAAAGTACATTCATGTAACTGCTTTGGGGTCAGTTCTTCACGTAAACATTCGTGTTTTAATAATGCACCAGGTGAGAGGGTTCTTTGCACTATTTACAGCATTCGTTCTCTGAGGATCTCTTTCATATCTAAGCAGTATTGCTACGGTAACTGAAATATCCCTAACCTGATCGATTGAAATGAATTGATCAGCGCTCCTATCAAATGGGGACGTTGTGAATCGGAATTGAATCGATTCAGAAAATCAGTGGCGACACCTACAACCAGTGGCCCCTACACCCACAACCAATGGCCCCTACACCCACAACCAGTGGCCCCTACACCCACAACCAATGGCCCCTACACCCACAACCAGTGGCCCTAACACCCACAACCAGTGGCCCTAACACCCACAACCAGTGGCCCTAACACCCACACACTAGCCGCATTTGGGATGACAGACTGGTGTCAGTCCAACTCAATCTACCTGACTTCTGAGGATTTCTCTTGTTCACCGTCTGTGGAAACTCGTTTTCTGTATTCTCCCACTTTCGTTCTCATGTTAATCCGAGCGTCATGTGGTGTGTGGTAGCAACGTCTGGTTGGATGTTTTACAGACGCACACACACGTTGCTGAGCAAAGGGACAAACCTCCAATAATGCAAACAATGACATCCCTTTTTCTTGTTGGTCAACAGAAAACAACATACCGTATTTTCCGCACTATAAGGTGCACCGGAGTATAAGCCGCAGCAGCTAAATTGAATGATGTGTACATACAGTGGAGAGAACAAGTATTTGATACACTGCCGATTTTGCAGGTTTGCCCACTTACAAAGCATGTAGAAGTCTGTAATTTTTATCATAGGTACACTTCAACTGTGAGAGACGGAATCTTAAACAAAAATCCAGAAAATCACATTGTATGATTTTTAAGTAATTAATTTGCATTTTACTGCATGACATAAGTATTTGATCACCTACCAACCAGTAAGAATTCCGGCTCTCACAGACCTGTTCGTTTTTCTTTAAGAAGCCATCCTGTTCTCCACTCATTACCTGTATTAACTGTACCTGTTTGAACTCCTTACCTGTATAAAAGACACCTTTCCACACACTCAATCAAACAGACTCCAACCTCTCCACAATGGCCAAGACCAGAGAGCTGTGTAAGGACATCAGGGATAAAACTGTAGACTTGCACAAGGCTGGGATGGGCTACAGGACAATAGGCAAGCAGCTTGGTGAGAAGGCAACAACTGTTGGCGCAATTATTAGAAAATGCAAGAAGTTCAAGATGACAGTCAATCTCTCTCGGTCTGGGGCACCATGCAAGATCTCACCTCGTGGGGCATCAATGATCATGAGGAAGGTGAGGGATCAGCCCAGAACTACACGGCAGGACCTGGTCAATGACCCGAAGAGAGCTGGGACCACAGTCTCAAAGAAAACCATTAGTAACACACTACGCCATCATGGATTAAAATCCTGCAGCGCACGCAAGGTCCTCCTGCTCAAGCCAGCACATGTCCAGGCCCGTCTGAAGTTTGCTAATGACCATCTGGATGATCCAGAGGAGGAATGGGAGATGGTCATGTGGTCTGATGAGACAAAAATAGAGCTTTTTGGTGTAAACTCCACTCGCCGTGTTTGGAGGAAGAAGAAGGATGAGTACAACCCCAAGAACACCATCTCAACCGTGAAGCATGGAGGTGGAAACATCATTCTTTGGGGATGCTTTTCTGCAAAGGGGACAGGACGACTGCACCGTATTGAAGGGAGGATGGATGGGGCCATGTATCGCGAGATCTTGGCCAACAACCTCCTTCCCTCAGTAAGAGCATTGAAGATGGGTCGTGGCTGGGTCTTCCAGCATGACAACAACCCAAAACACACAGCCAGGGCAACTAAGGAGTGGCTCCGTAAGAAGCATCTCAAGGTCCTGGAGTGGCCTAGCCAGTCTCCAGACCTGAACCCAATAGAAAATCTTTGGAGGGAGCTGAAAGTCTGTATTGCCCAGTGACAGCCCCGAAACCTGAGGGATCTGGAGAAGGTCTGTATGGAGGAGTGGGCCAAAATCCCTGCTGCAGTGTGTGCAAACCTGGTCAAGAACTACAGGAAACGTATGATCTCTGTAATTGCAAACAAAGGTTTCTGTACCAAATATTAAGTTCAGCTTTTCTGATGTATCAAATACTTATGTCATGCAATAAAATGCAAATTAATTACTTAAAAATCATACAATGTGATTTTCTGGATTTTTGTTTTAGATTCCGTCACTCACAGTTAAAGAGTACCTATGTAAAATTACAGACTTCTACATGCTTTGTAAGTGGGCAAACCTGCAAAATCGGCAGTGTATCAAATACTTGTTCTCCCCACTGTATATATGCCGCACTGGACTATAAGCCGCAGGTGTTTTAATGTTTAATTACCATATGTAAGCGTTCATGCACAGAGGGGATTGTCGGGAAAGAGGTGGCTGCTTGAGGAAGCTCCCATTTATTAACATTTCAACAAACAAGTTGCATATTTGCATAACGTATTCAAGTGTTACCATTTAGTGCAATAGTAGCTACAGAACATATACTGTGCTGTGTAAACTGTACTGTATCACATAGCGTTTCAGACACACAAACTTTTCAACTTTCAAACTTACACGGTGCGCTCCCAGCGCACATACCGGTGTTACAAGCCAAATGGTTTCCAAGCTATCTGGTTCCCGATCGCATGCATGTGGCGGGCACGAGCATACGTACCCGGATGAACCAAATGAAGCGGAGCTCAACGTCGGCATATTCGTCAAAATTCCACAAACCTCTCTTTAGTTTGTATGTGTTATATGTCGTTATTCTTGTAAATAGGTATGTCTTACAGAGTTCTACATTAAAGGCACCTCTAACACCCGATTCTATTAATTATTTGTCTTCTTATTTAAAAAACGATCACGAGCTGGATTCGATCACACTCTCCGATATAAATTTAAAAATTGCAAGCCACCTGCATTTGTCCCGTACACCACCGAGACATTGATAAAAAAATAGGTTCATGTAGTGATAATAGGCCACATTACTATTGGGGGAACAGTTTGGCTTGGGCTGGTTTAAGACATCTGGTTACCTGTTTTCACAACGTTTTACACTTTCTCTGACAGTCCAGACATACAGCGGCCGACTATAGCAGTTAGATTCACCACTAACTACTAATATGTCACGAACAGTAGTTTGATATTTGAATGCACAATTCACCTGGCTACATTTATATCAGCATATATGAATAGGCGAGCGAACATTTGTTTGTACTTAATGGTTATCATTACTGACAGGCCAAAATGCTCAGCATGGTTTTCAAAATGAGGAATGCACACTGCAGTTCTGGGTGGAGAAAATCTATAGTTATTTTGGTGGAGAACCCAAAATTAAATTACAAAGTCCACATCACCAAACGGAAAATGAAAAACTCTATCAAAACAACAGGTAAAATAATTCCATGAATAGAGAATCAAAATATAAATAACACATTGTAAATGCACCACATGGCAGCAGCTAGGTCAGAGCAGACCTAGATAGTAATCATCAGGTCCAGTCACTTTTTGGCTTGGCTCCCCACAGAACTTCTCTGCAGCCACGCTGCAAGAACATTATGTGTGTTGACTCGGATTTTGTGTTTTTCTTTACATAAATAAAGACATGTCCACCATAAATTGATACAGAAAGGCACAAATTGCTGCAGAAAATTTCACCAGAATGCAGGAAATCAAATGTTTGACGAAATGTTCTCAACCATTTCTTTGGTGGTAAATCAAGAATAGCGTTTTTTTTTGTGTTGTTATGTGATCGAGCCATGGTCAAAGCAAATACGTTTTAATAAAAAATGTCTTGCACAAAAGATTACAGAGGGCGGCAGTGCAACACCCAATACGTCAATTTCAATTTAGACTGCTTTGTCCATTGCAAATGCCAATAATGTTTATAATATGATTACACTTATTATAATTTTTAACGCAGCATGCAGAATATGCGATGCTGCGTGTCATTAAACAAAAACGTAGATCCTACTAGAGACATTATAGACTGCATAATACAGTGGTTAATCTAACTGTTATAGTCGGCCGCTGTATGTCTGGACTGTCAGAGAAAGTGTAAAACGTTGTGTAAACAGGTAACCAGATGTCTTAAACCAGCCCAAGCCAAACTGTTCCCCCAATAGTAATGTGGCTTATTATCACTACATGAACCTGGTTTTTTAACAATGTCTCGGTGGTGTACAGGACAAATGCATGTGGCTTGCAATTTTTAAATTTATATCGGAGAGTGTGATCGAATCCAGCTCGTGATCGTTTTTTATTTTTTTAATAAGAAGACAAATAATTAATAGAATCGGGTGTTAGAGGTGCCTTTAATGTAGAACTCTGTAAGACATACCTATTTACAAGAATAACGACATATAACACATACAAACTAAAGAGAGGTTTGTGGAATTTTGACGAATATGCCGACGTTGAGCTCCGCTTCATTTGGTTCATCCGGGTACGTATGCTCGTGCCCGCCACATGCATGCGATCGGGAACCAGATAGCTTGGAAACCATTTGGCTTGTAACACCGGCAGTGATATACAGCAGTGGTTTTCAACCAGTGGTCCTTGAGGGACTGCTAGTGGTTCCCCAGCAAAATTTGTTAATAGCGTCAAAATCATTTAACCACTTAACTTTGGCTATTTTTGAAAAACCTCGAAAAAGTGTGCACATCTTTGAATATTTATCTACATTATAGCCAACAGTAGTACCATAACAAAAAACTAAGCTTACAGCGCTTGACGAGGCAATATCAATGGCTAAATTAAATGTGTTTTTTAAAAGTGTAAAATAAAGTGCTTGTAACACGACAGTAAGCGCGTAAGCCTAAAGTTGCAGCAACACGGCTGCTTAAAATATACGGTAATCAGCCTACCAGAAAAGTCATTAATCTTCGTCTTCATCTTTTAGGCTAAGGTGCAGTACACGGCTGTAACCAGAAAAGTCAAGTCATTAGTCCTCATCTCCGTCTTCTTCCTGCGTACTAAAACCACCAAAGTCCTCATCTTCAGTGTCGGAAACGAACAGGCTCAGGGTAGCTTCGTCAGCCACTCTCCTCTCTCCTTCGTTGTCGCTCTCAAAACCAACGAACTCCTCTTCGTCACTGTCGGAATCGAACAGCCTCTGAAGGGCCTCAGCTGTGGCGGCGTCCTCCTCTTCATCACGCAGCAGTCCAGCCTTTCGGAACCCGTTAACGATCGTGGATGTTTTGACACTCCTCCACGCTATCAGGATCCACTCGCAAACTTGAGCGAAAGTTGCTTTTCGCATGCGACCAGTTTTGGTGAATGATTTATCGCCGCTAGTCATCCACGCCTCCCACTGAAGGGTTAGTTAGGGTTAGGGTTAGTCGTTCTGTCTCTCGTTCTGTCTCTAGTTCCACTCTCGGTTCCACTTTTACTTTTGCGCGCTACCTGTCTCACTCTTTTCCGGCCTCCAGCTTTTCCTGCTGGAGCCCGCCGCTTAAAGGTGCGCGGACCGGTCATAGAGCCCATAGAGTTAAAGTTGGTAACCTGTAAAATCCATAGATTTAGGAGGTCCCCTAGTGGCCGTTAGCTGTAAAAATCCATAGATTAGCCGCACCGTTATATAAGCCGCAGAATCGAAAAATGGGAAAAAAGGCGCGGCTTATAGTCCGGAAATTACGGTAGTTACACTTTCTGTTATCATTTCTCAGTTGCGTTCCACGTGGAGTAAAACAGTCAATGTAAAACTGAACAAAGACAGCATGTGACCAGCTCTAGACCTCTACCTGTCTGTTGTAGTGTGGACTGCTTTTCCTTCTGCTTTTCCTGTGGATGCCTGCATACCCGCCTGCCTGCCCGACTGTCTGCCTGCTCCCCTGCCTGTCTGCCTGCTTCCCTGTCTACCTGCCTGCCTGACTGTCTGCTTACCTACCTGCCTGCCTGTCTGTCTACCTGCCTGTCTACCTGCATGTCTACCTGCCTGCCTGCCTGTCTACCTGTCCGCCTGTCAGTCTGTCTGTATGCCTGCCTGCCTGACTGTTTACCTACCTACTTGTCTGTCGGTCTTTCTGTCTGCCTGCCTGACTGTTTACCTACCTACCTGTCTGTCGGTCTTTCTGCCTGACTGTTTATCTACCTGTCTGTCTGTCGGTCTTTCTGCCTGCATGCCTGACTGTTTACCTACCTAACTGTCGGTCTGTCTGTCTGCCTGCCTGCCTGACTGTTTACCTACCTACCTGTCTGTCTGCCTGCATGCCTGACTGTTTACCTACCTACCTGTCGGTCTGTCTGTCTGCCTGCATGCCTGACTGTCTACCTGCCCGCCTGTCTGTTGGTCTTTCTGCCTGCCTGCCTGACTGTTTACCTACCTGTCTGTCGGTCTTTCTGCCTACCTGCCTGACTGTTTACCTACCTGTCTGTTGGTCTTTCTGCCTGCCTGTGATCTCCTTCCCCACTGTATGATTCATCTTGTCCAACAGATGGTGCGTGTGTGTGCGTGTGGGCGTGTGTGTGTGCAAGTGTGTGTTTGTGCCTGTGTCTATGTGTTGGTGTGCAACACATTAGTCATTGCTTGACACCCATTGTGCATTAGCCAAAAGCTTGCAGTGATTATGCATACATTCACACACATGCTCGCATACACACGCTGCCACACAGCCACATACTCACACACACACACACACACACACACACACACACACACACACACACACACACACACACACACACAAACACACGGGTACAATCCTCTTTGGAGTCATTTTATTTTTAAGACTTATACGTTTGTATATAGTGAAGTATTTACATAGTCTTTATACAAACAGTAAAAGTGTGTGTTTGTGTGCATGGGCATATTGTAGGCCTATAATGTCACAACTCTGTCAGGCCCATAAAGGGAAGTGGGCTGTATTCATCCATCTATCAATCCAGCATCCATCCTCTGTTATTAACCTTCCCAGTTCGTAGGGGGGAGACTTTCACAATTACAAAAATGTCAGAACAGTGTTCTGTCTGCTATGACTGGCTGTGCAGCTGTGTGACGCAAAGTAGCATACCTCGCTGGCTGGGTGGCGTGAGTGGGAGGGGTGTATGGTGAGTGGGTGGGGTTTATGGTGAGAGGGAGGGGTTTAGGGTGAGTGGGAGGGGTTTACAGAGTGTCAATAGTGAGATTCTTGAGATAGGTACGGGCTGGCCAGCATTTTTTATTTGAAGAATATATCAGCTATAGGATATGATTTTATTAATAACATAATTGAACTCATTTGAGATCAGCATTGACTACTGATATGTCCAGGTTATTTTAAGCTGAGAGCTAGTTAAAATGTTACACATTGTGACTTTAACAAAAGCTAATATGTGGATGGTTACATTTCTATTTGCCTGCATGCTTGGCAGTCAGTGTAATCTATTTTGAGTTCATATTTGAATCACTAAATTATTGAATTAATAGATCAATACAATCAATAGATCAATTAAACATATCGTTTTGTTACTTGCAGCCTTGATTATCGGGGACGTAGACACAGCAATAGTTTAATAGGATTAACAATAATAAACTAGTTTATTACTAATAAGGCTCATCAATAGTTTAACAAACTCACAGCGAACTGCATTTTTGTTCAAAAGTATTACCACAAACAAAAGCCCAGAGAATATGGTGTCTCATCAAAGCGCTTATACTGCTGACATATCATCCAGTGGTACAGTGTAGTGGTACTACATCCTATTCCACAGGGTGTGCTAACATTAGCGAAAGAGAAATAACTTTTTTTATTATGTTCCTACCTCAGTTCGCCCGCATGATTAACACGCACACACAGAAACACACACACACAGAAACAAACACACACACACAAACACACACAGAAACACACACACACACACAGAAATACACACACAGAAACACACTCATACAGAAACACACACACACACATAGAAACACACACACACAGAAACACACAAAAACCCATGCACACAAAAACACACACACACACAGAAAGACACACAACTGTTGTGCAAGTAAATCCTGGCGATCACTCTTTCGAAGACTAAAGCCTTTTATTTGGCCCCACGATGCACATAAGGTTCTCATTTGGAATCCGACGTGGCACATTTACATGGACCATTGAACAGATTTGATTATTTTATAACTTTAGTAAAGACTTTGTTATTTAGATAGATTTATACGACGCTACAGCTCACCTTGCAAACCACAGACACACACTCACACACACACGCACTCACACACACACACACACACACACACACACACACACACACACACACACACACACACACACACACACACACACACACACACACACACACCAAGGAGGCCTCATCCAGGGCTTGTTTCACCATTGTGCTCCTCATAGAAAGGTGAGGACTTTCTGAAGCTTGTATCTGTGGCGAGCTACAGCAGATTGCCTCTCTCTCTCTCAGTGGAAATGTACCTTCTTTAATTGACGAATGTACATTTCCTTTGTTATCCAAGGATTGTCACTTTAAAACAAACTGTATTTTTTTTAATGACAATTAGCCACCAAAGAACTGCTGCTTCAGCAGAGGGAAAATCAGTGTGTAGCGTCGCGCAGGGTTGGCCTCCATCCCAGAGGGACATGGGGTCGACCTACAATTCATTGTCACTGGGCATCCCCCGCCGCCTCAGGATGTATTGACTTCCGAGCGAGCACATCATGGGCGGGGGGGGGGGGGGGGGGGGGGGGGGGGGCATGGTCAATTTGATCAATAAAAAACTAGAGTTCATACAACATGTAGGTCTATCGTGCGCCATTCAAATCAACACTCAATAGTGCCTGTCAGGAAGAGCAGCTAGGCTCGTTCCCCTCCAGACGGACCCCTGGAACGGAGGCTTCAAACGGCCCTAATGGTGAGGGAGAGGGCGGGACTTCCCACAACGCTTGGCCATGTCCGGTGCGGTTACAGGCTTCGCATATTGCTTTGCCAAATTCTTCGCCATAGTTATTCTCCGTGTGTTGTTCTTCTTGTATTCGTATGCCTCAGTTAACTGGCGTGCTCAGCTCATAGGAAGGGAGACGATGGACGTTTTGTTTCGGTACACCAGAAGAACGATTTAAATCGTGGCTTTCTCAAAGCCTGAACAGCAGAGCAGTGAATTATCTAGACAGATAGGAGACCACATACATCACTGCCTTCCTCTTCCACAACTCTCACTATGATGGATTTCATTATTAGCTTCAATTAAACACAGTTCAAGGCCCCTTAGCCTTACAGCCTTTGATGTCAAATGGCCCAGACGTCTCTACCAGTTACAACAAATGTTTATGTATAGTGTATAATGTTGCTCTTTACCGAGCCATCGTGACAAATCTTTAGCTACTCCCAGCTCGCCGTCAGAAACACTTTGGGGCCGCATCACTTCAGTGTGCATTCGTTTCAGGCGTTTTTTCGTACATATTTATTTGTATAGAACATTCTGATATTTGCACTAGGCTGACATTTCATTGTATTTATTAATTTGATGTCAAATCCTGGATTTTGATCAATAAAAACGATGTGTTACTCGATTTCTTTGGTAATTGTTTGCTCCGCTACAGGGCGTCTCTCGGTTCCGTTCCGTTTTGTTCGACGTGTCAGCAAATGCGTTGCGGACGCTAGAGCGCCATCTGGCGCTAAAGACCGATATTTACCGGTACGATTCGTTTTTTTTCGATTCATTGTCTACCTGGTTTGAAAAATTAAAAACACCGGCCCACCCTACATTGAACCACCATGTATTCAATGACATGAACTTGAATGTTTTTTTTTTAGGGCAGATACATTTCAGTCGAGTATATATATTATAAACTAATCCTGCAGATACAGGATTTTCCAGTTATAGTATTAGTATGGAACCCTGATAGAACAGGAAAGAAATTGACTGAAAGTGACATTTATGCTGTGGTGGTCTATATATATATTTTTTTTAATATACTAAGCGATGTATATCTGGCCAGGAGACGGTCGGGCAGCAGCACTCCTCTCTATAGAGCCATCGTTTGGTCATATTTCTACATAATAGGAGAATTACAAAGTACCCTTCACCAAACAATAACTAAAACACTAAAAACTGGATACGCCTCACATTTCAAAACGTCCCCAATGGATTTAACATTACCTTACATCGCTGTTTAGAAGTGTATCCTGGCTCTACAGTAAAGAACAGCGTGGCCAGTGGCGCTCCGGTGTGGGTGTAACTCACAGACTGAAATACAGGTTGAACTTACTTTACATTAACTATATACTATACAGGCTGAACTGACTTGACATACGTGTACATTGGTGTAAACAATCGCAGACCTAAAAGGGAAGTAATGCAAGTACGCATTTGGAGTGAATCTATGTCAGAAGGGTGATGATTTTCTATCTATTCATTGTTCTATGGGACATCGGTATTTAAACCCTTCAAGACGTGACTAAGTATAGTAGACGCAGCATCGTAGGCTATAAAATGTCATTCATGCTACAATGACATCTATCACCAGCTGCTCAGCTTCCATGGTTATTTTTCCACAAATACCGTCGTATACCGTATACCCTGGTGAAATGCCAGGAAGGTGTAAAGGTATGAAACAATAGATACCATCCAAGCCTATTTCATGCGAAACCCTAGTGGATAAAGCATCCCTGAACGTTAAGACTTTTACAGTTTTTGCTTGAGATAACCCAGATACAAGTATACTAGAATATTTTGAATGTAATGCTGTGTTTGTATATTTCAAATGACCAGCATAAGTTCAATTTTGATGTTCAATCAAGACTAAGCCTCCCTCAACTACTACCACACACACACACACACACACACACACACACACACACACACACACACACACACACACACACTATGAACGTCAATGTTCTTTGTGTGCTTTTCAACTGTGGTAAACATTTCACAAGTTGAGTCTTTTCCATCCATGTTGATGAGTCGTATGACTCATGCGTTTACCTAGAAGGGGAGCGCACGGAGGTCATGAATCACCTGACAGAAAGACAACCTGCTTCTTTGGGCTGCTGGTTTACGGTTCTTCCAGGGGAATTTGTAAATAATGCGTACATGTCCTAAAATAATATTACATGATTCACCTTGAAGCTCTTTCTGGGGAATTGTTATCATAATTGTGTTAGATATTCAGGAATTGGTGCATCTTCAGTCATAACGAACATCAACATAAAAGTACAGACAGGAACCCAAAACCACTTGATCAGGGCTGAAGCTCCCAAGAAGATGGAAACCATTTAATTTGTGTTCAGGACGTAGTAGTCCTACATTTAGGCTCGAAAGAACTGCTTAGTTAGTTGATTCAGAGTAGCTATTAGGTATGGGATGTTGAGGTGTGGTAAGTGTAGATATGGCAGTAAGTAATGGTTTGGTGGGGTTAAGGACGGGCTAGTCTTGCAGAGCCAACACTCCTTTATTGTTACATGATTCAGGTAAAGAGAGCCCGAGTCTTGGGGTTCAGCTCCTTGACATTACAGCAATAATAAAAACAATAACAATACAATACCATATGATATAAGTTATAAAGATAATGTGTAGTGTGTGTAAAGTGTGTATTCTTTGCAGGTTACGTGTGTTTGTGTATGTACAACTATGACAGTGTGTGTGTGTGCAGGCAACAGGCTGTAGTGTCCGTTAGGACACGCGTTCAGCGTCTCCATACGGAAAGGCTGGACCCAGCTTTGAATTAACTGTACCAAGAACCATCTACTTATCAGGAAGAGGTCTTGATTGATACGCAAGCACGGCCAATCACGGACTGTACGCCAGGAACGGTACTTTTTGAAAAACATAGCCGTGGTGAAACAAGCGTGATTCAAACTGTGATTTACACATATAATAACAACAACAATAAACCTGACCACCCATGTTTCACCTGTCCTCAAAACGCTGACAGCCAATGAGAATCGTTTGTTAGAGACGCTGCACGGCGACCTCGCTCACTGTGTCAGCGGGTCAGGGCGAGTCACGCGGTGACGTAGCTACACGGAGGGGCTGGGACTCAGGGGAATGACATGGGCTACCAGCAGGAGGCTCCGACTGGGCCAGCAACGGGACTTTAGCCTAGGGTTGAAGCGGGATTCAATCATCTGTTGATGTATATCAAATATTACCCAGGGTGTTCAATGTTTAACTGTCACTTTCAACATTACCGTTGTCTTGCTACACATCCTTTGTCTGCAACGTTTGTTTCATAACTCACGCAAACATAATAGGGAAATGTTAATGTCATTGGAATAATTGAACTTTTCAACCACTATTGGGATAAAACACAAATTGAGGGACACTGCCTTTCTGGTGAGAATTCAAGCATTTTTTTTTTTTTACTTATAAATATCCGTTTTGGCAGATCAAATTAGCATGTGAAATGGGTAGTGATCAAAAAGCAAAGGGACTGCTCTCCTTCAGCAACATAGCTAAACTAACTGGAGCTATAGTCGCTGCAGTACCCTTGAGTGTTTGCAACCACTGTGTCCTAATTATTTCAGATATTTGTAAATTGGGGGTTGGTTATTACCACTTGTTATTACAAATTGTGTTATTAGAAATATCAATATTGAACCCACTTCAAGCATGACATGCCTCATGGCTTCAAAGTAATGGAGTATTTGGTCTCGTGTTTCCGTTTTGGACAGTGCCCCCCCCCCCCCCCCCCCCCCCCCCCCTCCCCGTCCCGTCCCGCCCCAATGTGGGAATCACTGGTTACGCCGCTGCTTACTGGTCTACTGGCTCAAAGATAATTAACTTCTAGAAGCCATTCGGGCATTGTGCTCTCCCCCTTTTCTTTGATAATATTCATGAATGAAAGACATTGTGCAAATAAGTGATTGATTATACAATATAAAGGCCCACGGCATAACGATAAAGAAACAGGGCTGGAGGCGCCACGATACGTTCACTGTTTATAAGCAGCTTGTGGCCGTGGGCTAAAATAACAAGTGCATGGTCCCCAGACTGAAGGCAGACCCAGGCAGCTTCAGTCCATGGATGGTGGGCCGGATGGAGGAGCCCGTGCTCTGCTGTCACGACAGAAGAAGTGCCCCATGTAGGCTATATTTACTAAAGCATTATACCTGCGAATAAACTTAAGGAGACCGCAACCCCTCCCCCGGACGGATGGGGGTTCTGACAAACTATCCCGCACTGGGGGCGCGAGGCCCTCCCTCTGCTGCTTCTCTACTGGATGAACAGTTTGACAAGGGGCCCCCCGAGCGCTCCACTCCCGTTAGACCGGGAGTGATGAAGGAAGGTGGCCCAAAAAGCAACACGGCCACACCAACTATGCCCAGAGCTCGTCCGTACCGATTAGGACATGTGCAGGAAAGGGCACCGGTAGGTGTAGGCCAAGTGTTGGGAATGTGTACACGGTAACATGGTGCTAAATGTGCAGCACGATAAGACGCGTGGAGCTACTCACTCGTCTGGGTGTGTTTCCTTGGTCATTTTCCCGTTTCACCTACGAGAAGATCCCAGGGCTCATGCATAGTGCCATCATGTCTTCGTGGCCCTTGTCCTTGAGCAGCACAGTGGTTGCACGCCGTGGCAACCGGAGTTTTCCCTGGCTGTGGTGATGTTTTCGTCCCTTATCTCCCACACGTCTCCCTGCTCCTTTGCCCTTACGAACAATTATTTGAACGTATCCGACGCAGCGGCGTAATCCACTTGAAACGCGTTAAATGGTTTATCCCCCTGTGGTCTGCGTCGATCGCGGTGATTTGAAATTGTGCGGTGAAGTCGGTGAGGATGGCCCCGTACGAGCCCCATCTCTCGCTACTCCATGTTGGATTCTGTAGGCAGAAGCACCGCCGACACTGGAGGTAGAGGGTTGCTGGGGGGGGGGGGGGTTAGCGGAAATGATGACGTCAAAGCAAAGGTCTTCAGCACGTATGTGATAGATGCCGTGAGCCAACGCCAATCCAGAGGTGTTGGTATGGCTAATAATGTTATCAACGTGCTCTCCCCGCCATTTGTTTTACACAGACGTTCACCGAGCATATCAAATGCAGCGTAGTCTAAATTAGTAATAGTCTAGGTATGATAGGCATAGGTCCAGACTATCAAATCAACGACTTGAGTCTCACAATCGGTTCATATTAACAGATACAGCTCCGATTTTTGCATATAGTAGGCTATATTATATAATATATATTATAATGTTTTCCATGAAACTAAATGGATCATATAACCATACAATTTGCATATTTAGAAACGTTAAATAAGATATAATAAAATATAAAACCATGAAAGGGATAATTACTGTACTATGGTGACATCTAGCGGTTGGTCCTTGCTGCCACAGCTTTTGTATACTGCACTGGAATATATTGTATTGTATTGGCCTTCGAGGTAATTCGGATAATACTTTTTCTTTTGAATTAACTGTGATATGCCGTAGTCCCATCCAATGATCATTGACTGATACTTTTAGCATACATTTTCTACATAAAATGTTTATTACGAAGCATGTCTCTATTTAGCATTGAGATTCAACACGTACACTTTACAAATGCTAGATGGCGCCAGATATTCACCTCGTCGCCTTGGCTCTGAACAGGTCTGGTATCTCAAAATAAATGTCCACAATCCAAGACCAGCACAACCAAAACAAAAATCAAAAACAGTTATTTTGTTTCCCTTTTTTATATTTCAGACTGCAACCCTGCTCTCTCTCTCTCTGTCTCTCTCTCTTTCTTTTGCTCTCTCTCTGTCTCTCTCTCTTTCTTTTGCTCTCTCTCTCTCTCTCTCTCTCTCTCTCTCTCTCTCTCTCTCTCTCTCTCTCTCTCTCTCTCTCTCTCTCTCCCTCTCTCACACACACATACGTACACACACTTGGGAAATAAGTTGAACTAGTATTGGTGGTGGTGGTGGTGTGTGTGTCTGTGTCTGTGTGTGTTATATAATTGTCCCTACAAATAATTTGTTGAATAATCAAACGTTTGGATATGTAGGTCTATCGTATTACTTGTGCTCCTTCACATATTTGGTGTTGTTGTGTACTTGAAATGTGTCAATATGGCGTGCATTTAATGTTCAGTGGGGCTACAGGACGCTTAATATAATATAGGCCTAATATGATCCAATGAGATCAAATAAAAAGAGAGCTTCTTCCCGATGGATTCTCTTAGCAGGGCATCTCCTGCGTCGGATTGATTCACTGAAAAACACTCATCTGTGCGCGTCCCCCGACCCATGTCTCAATGGACCGAGCCAGACTGAGACTCTCCACGGACGACTTCGAGCTCCGCCACTTCCGGGTTCCACTGCGCTCATATATGGCCCAGGGGCCAACCGCGGCAAAACACCCAACCGCCCAGAGGCTCGTGCGTCCCCTGAAACGCACCCGGGGATGATCCAGCGACGAGCCACGGCGCGGCTCCTTTAAGAGAAACTAAGTCAGGAAATATCTCTCCTCCTATCTCAGATCTCACTTGCGTGGTATCGCATCAAAGGAAATCTCTCGTGGAGTTGGGAGTGATCGACAGGGGCACGATGGGGACTGTGTTTTGAATGCTTCGCGTGCATATCCAAGGGTTTTCGAGTGCGGCGCGCGCATGGGGAATCCTCGTTAATGAAGTCCCGCTTGACAAGCCGCGTATTGATTGACGACCGGAGCCGGCGACTGCGAGGCACGGACATCTCTTCGGGTGCTTGGAGGGGGACAGTGTGGACGGAGTGAACTGTCGCCTGCGGTCGCTTTGTATCGGAGAAGGCGAGGAGCCATCGCTGTTTACCACTGTACTACCTGGAGATCGGCTGTTTCCCCCTTGGTTGGACTTATGCTTTATGGTGTGTGTGTGTGTGTGTGTGTGTGTGTGTGTGTGTGTGTGTGTGTGTGTGTGTGTGTGTGTGGCTTGTATATCTCCTCCGCACATACATTGGATTGGTCCTCTGACGTTCGGAGTTGGATGTTTATTTTAGCTCCAGCCCCGGCCTTGTAGGTGTCAATCGGAGTCGGAGGGAATCGGCACGGTGACGGGCCGATGGCGCAACGGGTGCGTATGCTGACCCAACTTTACTGCAAGGATCCAACAGGCGATCGCTGAAACGAAATACTACATGTGTACGAGTCCATGCTTTAGTTGCTACCTTCTGCTCTTCTCTAATTTAGGCGGCACAAGTTATTATGCTCCATTTAGGCTCCTTACTTTTTTTAACTCGGGCCCGACCAATGCAAATACACCAGTCAAACACATGTTACACATTCACAGCACACAGAGATGTTCTGAAACATCACTATAATGTATTATAAACACAATAGTCAGTCAAACACATGTTACACATTCACAGCACACAGAGATGTTCTGAAACATCGCTATAATATATTATAAACACAATAGTCAAACACACGTTACAAACTCACAGCACACAGTTGTTCTGAAACGTCACTATAATATATTATAAACACAATAGTCAGTCAAACACATGTTACACATTCACAGCACACAGAGATGTTCTGAAACATCACTATAATATATTATAAACACAATAGTCAAACACATGTTACACTTTTAACAACACACAGTTGTTCTGAAACATCACTATAATATATTATAAACACAATAGTCAGCCAAACACATGTTACACTTTTAACAACACAGAGATGTTCTGAAACATCACTATAATATATTATAAACACAATAGTCAAACACATGTTACACTTTTAACAACACACAGTTGTTCTGAAACATCACTATAATATATTATATACACAATAGTCAGTCAACACGTTTAAACCTTTCACATCTCACACAGTGGTTTTAAAACATCCCTATTGGATATTAGAAACACAGAGAAGAAGTATTTCTTAAAAAAAGTTGTGGTTGACCAATTTGTAATGTAGTCGCCAGAGTGAAATATAAATTAAGAAAGGCAATTGACAAAATTTCCAGTAGCTATATATATATGTATATATAATATATTATATATATATATATATATATATATATATATATATAATATAACCATATTTTGCTATATATTTATATTTCGCAATGTATTACAACGTCTACACAGTTGTTATGATTACATATAAAAAATAATCACCATTTCAAGAATTAGACCATAATATCTGAGTTATTAGGCCAGGTCTTACTTAATTTTTTTCTTCAAGCAATTATTAGTTAAACAATTGAAACTGAATATATCCAAATGAAAGAGGCAGGCCTAAAACAACCGCGGACCCTCGCTGTAGGCCTTCCCCAACAAAGTACAGCCTGAGTAATAGGATGTTATGGCAACGAAGCCTTCTTCTCAATTCTTTTCACACCACCTTAACGCTTCATTTTCGCATTGCATGTAGGACCGCTTAAATCTTGGTTGTTGTCTCTCTGTTGTCGATTTATGTGTGTCCTATTTCTTAAGTCAGGTTTTAGCCTATTCGAAAATCGGAAGTTGAATTTAAATGAAAGAAGGCTTATCTATTATTATTATTATTATTATTATTATTATTATTATTATTATTATTATTATTATTATTATTTGTTAGTGTTTTACATTTGAGTCATTGGGCTACTTGTCATGTTGAGGGGCCTTAGGAGTGCAACAGTGGACTGTAGGCTTCACGTCACGTAAACTTCACCCATGATAAAGGTGGCAAAGGTCAGACTAGGCGGCCTTATATACCGAGCAGGAACGCCGAACCTATTGACCGATGCATTGTGTGTCCCAGTACGAAGATCTGCCTCACTATGGGATGGACGGAGTAGGGATCTCTTCCGCCATGTACGGGGACCCACACGCTGCACGGGCCATGCAGGCCGTGCACCTCAGCCACGGGGCCCAGTACCACGCGCACCAGTACGCCAGCTCCACGCACGCCGGCGCCGTACCGCCCAGTATGGGCTCCAGCGTCAACGACGCAATAAACAGAGACAAAGATGCCATTTACGGGTACGTTTACTTTATTGCTGGCATAAAATCGGACGCCATTAGGAGCTTTAACAACCATAAACACTAATGACGTTGTGGGGAGGGACACTTCAATACCAGTATAGAGTGGAGCATTTCATTAGTTTAGCCGAGTATTATCCTTTTTATTATTTGTAATTGTATTAATAATAATAGTAATAATAATAATAATATTATTATTATTATCATTATTATTATCGTTACTATTAATACTATTATTATCATTATTAATATTAATATTAGTATCATTATTATTATTATTATTACCATTAGGCTGCCATTATGCCTATTAGCCTATTTTTATTGACATGGTTGTTATCATTGTCACTAGGCCTATTGGCAAAGTTTGGGAACTTGGGAACTCTTGTAGGCTAATTTGTGGTTCTTTTTATTCTGTTTCCTTGTCGCAGTGAGTGGTAGGCCTAACCCACAGAAACGTGTTAACAAGTTGTTGAAAAGGCTAAGAATATATGTCTTGACAATACACACACACACACACACACGCACGCACGCACGCACACACACACACACACACATATTTATTTATTTATGTGTATTGTCTTTATTCTTTCATTCTTCGTTTTCATGTTTTCTTGCACGCTCTACTGACCTATATGTTCTTTATTTATATCTGATTTAATTATTTAAAAGATTTATTTTAGATTGCTAGGATCTTAGTAACCTGAAAACACAGGCATGCAATTCTACTTGTGCCGTTGCTTTGGTTTTTGTTTTTGTTGACCATTTCTTCTCATGTAAAATGTCTTGACCGCACGACCGCAATGTTTGAACTTAGCAAACTCCTACAATTGTTGCGTTAAATTGTTATAAATTGTTATAAATTGTTATAAATTGTTATAAATTGTTATAAATTGTTATAAATTGTTATAAATTGTTATAAATTGTTATAAATCACCCAGGAAACTTCTCTGGCATGTTTGCAACATTCAACGTAGTCCATACATGTTCGCGTGTGACGTTTTGCTGACCCGGTAGGGCCATTCACGGAGCCTTTTGTTCAGGACAGCGCTGCTGGCCTACTTGTTGCATGCTGAGTGCCGTTCAGCCACTGCGTGTGCATACCTTAATGCGAGAACACGGACAACGTTAATGGCGCTTCAATGCCCCTTCTTTTTTCCTTCTAGGCACCCACTATTCCCACTTTTAGCACTGATTTTTGAAAAATGTGAATTAGCGACCTGCACACCGCGGGAGAGCGGCGCGGCCGGCGGGGACGTGTGTTCGTCCGAGTCGTTCAACGAGGATATCGCGGTGTTTTCTAAACAGGTAGGCCCTCGGAGCCTGTTCACGGGGTCTCGGCCCTCGGAGCCTGTTCACGGGGTCTCGGCGCTTGGAGCCTGTTCACGGGGTCTCGGCCCACGGAGCCTGTTCACGGGGTCTCGGCCCAGATAGCGCCGTAACACCACTTTCAGGCCTTTACAGCAAAGCATAGTTTTACCGTGAAGGATTTTATAGTTTTTTCTTTTTGTCGCCAAGGCCTACATAAAATAACCGTTGTATTTCATTTGAACAGATTCGATCAGAGAAGCCGTTATTTTCATCGAATCCAGAGTTGGACAATTTGGTGGGTCTCTCGCTCGCTCTCTCACGCACACACATACACACATACACACACCCAGACACGCACACACACACACACACACACACACACACACACACACACACACACACACACACACACACACACACACACACACACACACACACACACACACACACACACACACGCACCCAATTAATGGTGGAGATCCTCTCGCGCTCTAACGTGTTCATGTATTGCATGTATTTTCATCAGATGATTCAGGCGATCCAAGTATTGCGATTCCACCTCCTGGAGCTTGAAAAGGTGTGTTTGCATGTTTCATCTAAAGCCTTTTGGCCCAGTGCGCACACCTATTGACGAAACTTTAATTTCACCCACATGAGCGTTTGTGTGAAGTGAGCAGAATATGCGTATGCGCCGTGGTGCGCCTGATCCAAAGTAAAACGACAGTCATTGGAGGTCATTTAGCGGTTTACTGCTTTAAGATGGGAAGCCTTTAGCGACAAGTGAATTTGTCATTCTTTATGTCCTCTATCAACTGCTTAACAGGCTACATTTAGCACACACTCGGTGATCTAGGCATACACAGGCCTATCAATGCATACTTCCCCAGTAGGACTAATAGGCCTACTAAATCAATCATTTAACCTGTCGAGGACGAGACAGCCTAACTTTTCGAATAGGCCCTAGTTGTATCTCTTTTTTTGTGCAAACCGCACATAGGCCTTATATTCTGCTTTGTTATTGCCATTGCTCTACAGGTTCACGAACTGTGCGACAATTTCTGTCACCGCTACATCAGCTGTCTGAAAGGGAAAATGCCCATCGACCTGGTCATAGACGACCGAGATGGGAACAAGTCCGACAGCGAGGACTTCACCAGGTCGTCCGCAGCTCTGGACCAGGTATGGTTGGGCCTGATCGGAAGGGCTTTACCTTCCAATAACCAGTGATATTTCCTGAAACACATTTCTTATAGTTCCTAAATAAATAAAATCACATTTGACATATGGTTGTATTAAATAAATAAAAAATCACGTCTACGCCTGGCGAAAAGGCGCCTTTACAGCGCTGAACTGAACGGAGAGGCTGGCGGTAGAGGCTGGCGTTAGAGGCTGGCGGTAGAGGCTGGCGTTAGAGGCTGGCGCTAGAGGCTGTCGTTAGAGGCTGGCGCTAGAGGCTGTCGTTAGAGGCTGGCGCTAGAGGCTGTCGCTAGAGGCTGTCGTTAGAGGCTGGCGCTAGAGGCTGGCGCTAGAGGCTGTCGTTAGAGGCTGGCGATAGAGGCTGGCGATAGAGGCTGGCACTAGAAGCTGGCGCTAGAGGCTGGCGATAGAGGCTGGCGCTAGAGGCTGTCGTTAGAGGCTGGCGATAGAGGCTGGCGATAGAGGCTGGTGCTAGAAGCTGGCGCTAGAGGCTGGCGATAGAGGCTGGCGCTAGAGGCTGGCGCTAGAGGCTGGCGCTAGAGGCTGGCGCTAGAGGCTGGCGCTAGAGGCTGGCGATAGAGGCTGGCGGTAGAGGCTGGCGCTAGAGGCTGGCGGTAGAGGCTGGCGTTAGAGGCTGGCACTAGAGGCTGGCGCTAGAGGCTGGCGGTAGAGGCTGGCGTTAGAGGCATGCACTAGAGGCTGGCATTAGAGGCGGGCGTTAACCTCTGCAGGCTCCGTGTCAGCCGCTCGTTAGCCGGTAGCCTCACAAAGCAAAGCGCCACAAGTGAGAATTTAAGAGGCTTAGTGTCAAGTGGCCCTAAACGGCTCGACGTTTAGGTTTTTGGTTTCAAGTAAGCCTTCTCATTTTTTGGCTTGTCAAAAGGTTTGATGAGTTGAACGTTTTCCCTCTTTCAAAGAGTGAATGTGGAGAGACTCGTGGATTAGCACTTTGGTCCCCCAGAATACTGCGCCTTCACGTCGGATTGAATCAGATAAAACGCACACAATACTGTATGACGCATATTGGTGCAGTAAGGTATAGCAGGCCTGTACTGGCAACGACAATAACATCCGTTCTTAAACAACCCAAAGCTTTCTGTTCGTCAGGCCAGAGGAGGGAGAGTCCTAAAAAGGATTGCCATTCATAAATAACAGCACATCTTCAGTGTAACAGACAATTCTGGCCAATTTACATTTTGTATTCACTTAGTTGGGCCTACTTTACTTATTTGGGCTATTTATTGATCGATTCTTCATTTAGAGTTATTCTACTCCAGCCTGCATGTTTTACTACCATGCAACATGGTCATGCAGGAATTGTAGCTCATTGTTTCAGCGCTGTGTGATCCCGCTCTTTGATATGAATGAAACATCAACGTAATGCTTGTGTTTATGTAAAGGACATAATAACGGGTAACGTGACCCTGCCAGGATCCTCGGCGCTCTAGCGGATTGCGCCCTGAGCCTTTCCAGCAGCCCGGACTTCCAGCAGCTGAGCCCAGAGCGGCGTCACTTTCACACTTCATTTCTCCTGAAGTGGTGGCAGTGTTTAGGGGATAGAATGTATGAACCCGGGGTCTGCCTCTGTTACCAACTCTAAAAGCACTCTATAATATTAAGACTCTGTTCATATTAATACGCTATGAATACCCCCACTTTTCCCCCCGGTCGCCGTCTATCACAGCTCCACTCTCTCTCCTGGGGAGAGTGGGGGCTTAACGAATCGGGGTGTGCTCCTTCAGTCCTCCTGGTTGTGCGGTGCCGTGCTGTTGGCATGTCGTGCATTCCACGTGTTCGCCATTACGAGGCCCTGTTGCACCACGTGTTTGTTATGCACAGCCTGTTCATTCTGGGTTTGTGAAGCTGATAAGGATCTGGCGCTCGTACGTCACAAATCAGCGGTTACAGTTCGCGTCACGTCACGTGACGTTATATACACCAAATACATCGCAATATTATTACGATACAGGGATTTATTTCAATGGAAAGGTGAGGTGTCTTGGAATGAGTTGTACTGATATACTTTGATAATATACTAAGCTCCAGAAATTATACAATAATTGCACTTTCTTACACCTCTGTATTAATTTAAAATCTAGTGTGTGTGTGTGTGTGTGTGTGTGTGTGTGTGTGTGTGTGTGTGTGTGTGTGTGTGTGTGTGTGTGTGTGCAAATGTGCCTGTTATGGATGTCTTGGCACTTTTGAAGTGGTGGACTCACAATATCAACATTTCTTAGGCCATTTATTAGAGTAAGGGCTATTTTACCTCTGATAGTAATTTCCCCAGCACATCTAAAATTATAATGTTTGAGCACAGCAAATGTTTAATAACAACTTAATAAATTCCTGGTTTTTGACACTGATCATTTACATCTAAAGCAGGCGCGATTCTAGGATTTGACCTTGCTTTGCCCCAAATATGATTTTCATTTCGTTACATCTGCAATGGTTCATTATATAAGCTACTGGACTCGCTAGATTGGCGATGATGTTGATGATTTGATAGAGCTATCTCTTATACATCGATGGGTTATATATGTTGCAGGATAACGTCCTGATTGGTCCTTCCTCTTCCAGACACAGTTTCTATTCAACCTATCAGCCCCACTAAAACTTAATACAAATAAAAAAAGTGACTGGACATTTTCCTGGCCTGGGATTAGAAACAGTCCAAAATGGCCCCTTTTCTAAAGTACAGCTTATAGCGGTGCTGTTGTTTGTTATCAACAACACCAAAATCGACCAAGATTAACAGGGTTATTTGATGTTGTCTTGCCTCTGACTAATCTTTGTGCTCCTCGCTCTCTTGCTCTCTTGCTCTCTCGCTCTCGCTCTCGCTCTCCCTCTCCCTCTCCCTCTCCCTCTCCCTCTCCCTCTCCCTCTCCCTCTCCCTCTCTTGCTCTCGCTCTCTCGCTCTCTCGCTCTCACTCTCCTCCCCCCCAGATGTCATGGAGCCGGGACCATGACGACACAGCGTCCGTCCGCTCGGCCGGCACCCCAGGGCCCTCCAGTGGGGGCCCCACCTCTCACAGCGGGGACAACAGCAGCGAGCAAGGTGAGCTCTCCTCCCAGGTATCCCAGCCCCCCGCACCACAGGGTTCCTCCATGTCCCAGCCTGGAGATCCTGCATCAGGTGCTGGTGGTTATGGAAGGTCCAACATGGACCATAGTAGAACAGGGTTCCTCCATGTCCCAGCCTGGAGATCCTGCATCAGGTGCTGGTGGTTATGGAAGGTCCAACATGGACCATAGTAGAACAGGGTTCCTCCATGTCCCAGCCTGGAGATCCTGCATCAGGTGCTGGTGGTTATGGAAGGTCCAACATGGACCATAGTAGAACAGGGTTCCTCCATGTCCCAGCCTGGAGATCCTGCATCAGGTGCTGGTGGTTATGGACCATAGTAGAACAGGGGATCTTTAAGGGATTCAACCTTTCGTGTGTTAACTAGGGCTGGGCAATAATTCAATAGGATTATTGATAGTCTTTGAATGCTAGTGTATAGTCGCGATACCCAGTTTTATAGGCTCAATGAGTTACGATGAGAAGACATGCCCTTCATAAGCATATTGGGATATTTATCGATAGTGTAGAACTCTGAATGATTATCGTGGTAATAAATGTTTCATAGGTGTACATGTTTCCATTAATTTGTGTTAGCCAGCTAACTGGAAGATGGATGTGGAATTGGACTTTGCTGCATTAATGTGTGGAGGATGACCCAGTTTGGTCTCTGGTCTACATTCTGTATCTGTGGAGCAGGAGGTCCTAGCTGATCGAGTAGCTAGTCGAGGGCCAGACAGTTCTTCTCGGATGTCTATGGCCTATGGAGTGAGGAAATGTAGCATGCGGGCTCACGCTGGGAGCCAAGAGAAACATTCTTGGCCATTTGTCTTTCTCTCACGTGCGGTGAAGCCAGGGACAGACGCAGTATTTGGCGCTCTGTGTTTTGGCCTTTCAAACAGAAGGCTGGTGGCCTGTGAAATTTAGCAGTCCCGTTTCTTTGGTTTCCCCTCTTTGGTTTTTACAGTCACGGGACGATTTTAAAATGGAGGCTAGACACAATGTCTGAATGGCATCCCAAGCTGCCCTCATGCAAGGAGAGAAATGTAAGTCAGGGGTTTCAAGGAATTAGAGCTTTTGGCCAAGAAAATTGACATTACTGCGCAAAGTGCATAATAGAGTGTATACAGAATATTAGAAGTGATGTGCAGACTTTGTCCAGGGACATTTCCCACCCGTTTGGCCAATTGCACACCTTGGTGTTTTGGTTGTTTATATGGAGGCGTCTGATTGGTCATTGGGACAGCGGGTCTTCAGCATGCCATCTGCCATGCGTGCGTCACATGACCAGGAAGTGTTGCAAACCGTCAACACCTCGTTAGGCCACACTTGAGGGGAAACCTTCAATCCACACAAAGCAGAGTTAGGAAAGGAAATCTACAGGTCACAGTTTGACTTTGTTTTAATCAAATGAGAACGTATATGTTCATTTATGGGTCGGTGCGGTTTTAAATGTACATGTTTATTTATGTGTTGGTGTTATAAGTCCAGTTGACTGTTCAAGTCTATTAACAATGATGTGCACTGTAATTAACACAAACACACACACACACACACACACACACAGAAACTACACTTTGTTTCCATATTTCTACATACACATATATTTGCACAACCCCATGTCTTCCATAGCTGTAAATGAAGTCTGATAAGCTGAGTGATATCTCGTCAGAGGTTCCCAGCCCAGGCCTCATAAATCTCTCTGCCTCTCTGGGGTTCCTCCCGCCTCTCTGCCTCCAGCCTCTGCAGTTATTGCAACGCCGTGACCAAAGCTCCGGTCTCAGATTGGTCAGTAGCCACCTGGCTCCTCCTTCAACCCCACCCTCCTAGCAGGGAGGGTAACGGGGTCTGTGGGCCATAGAGTGTTGTGGCAAACGAGGGTCTCTTCTCTGGCCTCTCTCTCCCCCTTCCCATGTATGGTATCTGTAATATTTGTCACCGCAAGGCACTTTGCACCCACCTTGACCCCCTCCCCAACCTTCCAGACACACACCCACACACACACCCCCACAACCACACCCCCACACCCACACCCCCACACCCTCTGGTCCTCAGGTTGTAGTGAGGCTGAGCTGTCACAAGCCATTAGCAGGTCAAAGTCCCCTCGCTAGCGCCATCCTTTTCACGCACACAGGGAGCGAGACGTGTGTGTGTGTGTGTGTGTGCGGGTCTGTGTGTGTGTGTGTGCGTGTGCGTGTGTGTGTGTGAGTGGGATGGAGAGAAATGTGTGAGCATGGGGAATGAGCAACAGAGAGCGACAGAGAATACGGAGAAAGGGACAAGAAGAGAAAAGGAGAGGAGAAGGAGGGAGATGAAAGCAAACAGGACAAACGAGAGAAAGGAAGAGAGGAAGGAAAGGGGGGCAGGGGGGAGGTAGGGGATGGATAAGCCTGGGGAGCCGTGGACTGGCCCTAATAAGGCTGAGAGCTTGTTTATGGAGTCAAGCATCATTTTAATGATTATTTCCACCTCTTCAGGCCCTGGCATGCAGGGAAACACACACACACACACACACACACACACACACACACACAGACTTCATGGTGTGTAAGATGTGTGCAGGGTTCCTCCGCAGTGGGGCCCTGTCAGGACCCCTGGGGTCGGCCCGGTGCTCTCGGGGCCGCTGTCCTCTTCACCCCCGCCGCAGCGCTGTTAAAAAACACCAAGGAGAAAATGAGTCTTGTTAAATAAACAGGCAGCAGTAAAATGTCGTTTTCTAACACTAAGCAAACCGCAGTCGACGGCCGTGGAGTAATCCAGGAGGTTCTGGGAGCTGGAGGAGCTCCCGGTTCTTTAAAGTTACGGAGCGAGTTAAGGCTCAAGCTAGCGGAATGGACTCTTTACTGCAGTCTTTTTTAAAGATAGACTTGAGCTTTTAGTTGTACATGTTGTCCACTGATCATGGGTTTTAAAATGTAAACTAAAAAAGTATTTTTCTTTTGCACAAAACAATATTATCAAAGCTCTCAAATGTCTTTATATTTTCCTGCATGTCATGAATGCATTTCCCAGCCACCAGCTGTCCATTTCAGACCGCTGGATTTGAATCTCTAACTTCATCCAGCCATTTGACATTTCACATGTTCTAATGGTTGAACCCACTGGCCTGATGGGACACTCCCAGCTGTCCGCCCCTCTAGAATACCGGACCCGCCTGGATCCACTCTACTGTCTGCCAGCGCACGCACTCGATAGAGAATTCATCCTGTCCTTTCTGTCCGGCCAGGCGATGGGCTGGACAACTCACGCACTCGATAGAGAATTCATCCTGTCCTTTCTGTCCGGCCAGGCGACGGGCTGGACAACTCACGCACTCGATAGAGAATTCATCCTGTCCTTTCTGTCCGGCCAGGCGACGGGCTGGACAACTCACGCACTCGATAGAGAATTCATCCTGTCCTTTCTGTCCGGCCAGGCGACGGGCTGGACAACTCACGCACTCGATAGAGAATTCATCCTGTCCTTTCTGTCCGGCCAGGCGACGGGCTGGACAACTCACGCACTCGATAGAGAATTCATCCTGTCCTTTCTGTCCGGCCAGGCGACGGGCTGGACAACTCACGCACTCGATAGAGAATTCATCCTGTCCTTTCTGTCCGGCCAGGCGACGGGCTGGACAACTCACGCACTCGATAGAGAATTCATCCTGTCCTTTCTGTCCGGCCAGGCGACGGGCTGGACAACGCCGCTGCATCGCCCAGCGGGGGGGACGACGAAGACCTGGACCGGGACCAGAGGAACAACAAGAAGCGAGGCATCTTCCCCAAGGTGGCCACCAACGTGATGCGCGCCTGGCTCTTCCAGCACCTGACCGTAAGTACCCCCCCCCCCCCCCCCCCCCCCCCCCCCCCACCACCCCACCCCCACCCACCCGGACCGCTGTCTCCAGACCGGCCGGTGTCATTTCAAAATGCTGCCACCTTTGCCGAATCATGTCCTTTTCTTGTGTTTCGAAGCGTTCGGATCCGCGCACATTTTGTATGCAGTTTGGTTTGATCAGCATTACCCAGGAGCTACTCTGAGGATGAAGGCATTGTTGCATCGGGAGCGAGGTGTAGAATAAACAACTTTGAGTGCACAGCTCTATAGGGCTTTTCATTGTTCTGCCAAACAATCACAAGTGGATTGGTCATACAGTACATTGTCGTTTAACGGGTCAACGTTTTAATTGCTTCCAAAGGAACTCAGCTGGAGCTCCAATGACAGCGCCAACTGTCCTCCAAATTGAAAGAAATGTCTTTCTTTAAATTGTCCTTGTATTAACGACGTCTGGGGTCACATAACCCGCTGTATTTCTCTACCTCCACTATCGACCGCACCTCGTCCATGATCGCAAATTGAAACTAGCGAGAAGACATGAAGTGAACAAGAGGTGCGTAGTCAGCAGAGGGACACAGGCTTGTAGTTATATGGGCGGGCTGTATTACTACAGTTATTTCATTGTCTATGATATGGGGGTGCCACATGATCCCTTCGGTGGGATCCCGATGCACCCCCTACGGTGTAGCCGGACTACACTGCAATCGTACGCAGGAATGCGACTACTAGTAAAGATATCTTTTAACATCTTTGACAAGAGGACATTATTCCCCCTGCAATATGCAACTACAACTATTAATCTATACATTAGTTAATTCATTGACACACAAACGTGTGTTCTTTGTCCGAAAACACAGTTTATGCATAGAGGGACGCGTCGACACGCGTGAAAATAGACTTCGAGTCTATTTAGCGCTTTGCTGCGTGTCTGCAGTCCGACGGGCTCAGAGTGGAAGCTCTCTTGGGTTAGAGGGGGAGCGTTTCCTTTCAGCTCGAGGCAAGGCTGCGCGACGCGCCCGGTCTAGCAGGGGGAACACTATGGCATCCATTTCCACATGCCCACATTTCAAAACAGGGTAGGCGACAGACAACGAAGCTGACGTCCTGTCGCCAAAGCAGCAGGGGCAGTGGGGTAGTGTTCTGTTTAGGGCTGCAAGGAACGATTATTGACATAGTCCACTAAACAAACGTCGTTTTTTTTTTTGCTTAATCGTGTAGTCTATAAAATGTCATACATAATAGCCATGCCATCATAAGTTACCAGAGTACAAAGTCTTAAGTGTCTTAAATTTGCTTGCTTTATTTGACAAGCAGCCAAGGGAAACTAAAGTATTTCAATGAACCAAATTTGAATTTCGGAAGCATCAAGTACTAAACGTTTTGTATCTGTACTTGATAAATGACTTTTATTGATTAATCGATTATTAAAAGAATATATGTTCTATACATTTTCTGTGGATTGACTTGATTGATTCATGGACTAAACGGTGCAGCCCTAGCTGAGTTAGTGGGCTGCTGTCCCAGGGGGAGCTGAGGTAGTGGGCTGCTGTCCCTGGATGGAGCTGAGGTACTGGGCTGCTGTCCTAGGGGGAGCTGAGGTAGCTGCTGTCCCAGTGGGAGGTGAGCGGAGGAGGGCTCAGAGCAAAGGGGTTGAGCAGAAATCGGTATGGGGAGGTTGAGAAGGTGTTCCGTGGAGTTCCCTTCAGAGGAAGTTGTACATAAAAGAAACACAAGGATCTCACCGTGCTGCCATCCCTCCCCACCACCACCTCCTCCTCATCCTGGCTTTTATTTGAGCGTTTCAGGTGATGGTTAAGAGAGAGAGAGGGAAAAGAAATCTACAAGAAGGCGTAATCTGCATGCGTGCAATTAGTGTCTAATTAGCCGCCCTCCAGCGCGCAGATGTTCTGGTTAATAGCTGTACTCCTAAGCCCTAGCACTGCCGTTTAACCAAGCCCAAGAAGAAAGAGGCTCTGCATTCCTCACAGAGCCGTTGCTCCCAAGCTGCACATGCTCATCCATATCTAGAAATGTTGGCTATATTTGGGGTACAAAGAGTGATTGAAAAAATCGTGTTTTGTCATTATAATTTGGCCCACGGCATATTATAAATTTAAGAATAAAAAATTACGTTAAATGTTACAATATGTTTCCAGAAGCTCACCCGCCACTGTCGACTGCAGTACAGCAATTGCTTATATTGTACATGAGTCCTGGTTGTGGCGTAGTTTCTAATCGTATACACCACCCTATAAACACACACACACACACACACACACACACACACACACACACACACACACACACACACACACACACACACACACACATACACTCACACACCAGATGCTGGCAGGTCAAATAGCTGACTTCAAAGCGTACCAGACAAATACAGACCGGAAGGTCCTCTCCAACGGTCAGAAATGGGCCAGGAATGCCGTGCCTGTGATGAAAAGTGCAGATGACCCGCGTCCGGGTTC